>VFFE01006783.1:612247-630209 GCA_008921705.1 Burhinus oedicnemus | reverse complement strand
TTTTTTCTCTTTTTGGTTTTTTTTTTTTTTTTTTTTTTTTTTTGATTTCTACTGTATTTGATACAACTTTCATGAAATTTCAGCCTAAGGGTGAGTGGGTTTCTGAAAGAACCCTTCCCCTGTGAAATAGCTTTGATTAAGGCAGCAGAGCAGTATAACCTTAAAGCTGATGTAGTGAGTCACCCTGACTGCGGTGCACATGTGTGCATACTGATCCTCTCATCCTCTTACATGTAAGCAGCAAGGGAATTGCAGTTGTCCTTGAAGGGGAGAATACAAATTGTGAATGTGAATTTAAACTGATGATTAATAAAATCAAGATGGGAACAAATATTTATCTGATATGCTATTTTAATATGTAGAAGGATTTTTATTTTTTTTTAACCAAGAATGCTTCTGTAAGTGATGTTGAATTTTTTTTCATATCATCTGCTAGTAGTTTTTACTTTTGTGTTGATTCTTTTAGTTGTCATATACTACCTCCTATTCTTCCAGTTTCTTACAGCCCCTTGGAAATACCCTACTATTCTTACATCTGTATGCATGTCTGTCCTTAATATCCCTTCTCTGCCAGCACTGCTGCCGTTCACTGCTTGGTCAGGGTAGCAAGGCTCAGATCCTGTTCATGTGTATTTAATCGTACATGGTGTTTCTGGCGAGGTGCTGTCACATTATGAGTTTTTTAAATGGCTTATTTTGTCTACTAACAGGATGGAAAAATTAATATAGAAAATGAAGAGGAGGGGGAAAAAGACGAGGAGGAAGAAGAGGAAGGTGGGAAGGAAGATAATGAGAATGAAGAAGAAAGTGAGGAAGAATCTGCTAATGAAGATGAGGAGGATAGTACTGCAGATGGCCACTCTGATCTTGAATCTGACCTTGAGAGTGAAGAAGAAGCTGCAGGGAGTAAAGAACAGAAGAAACACAAGACAAATGAAAATGAATCACAGAGTGTGGAGGAACTAGATCCAAAAATGGAAGCTGCCAAATCAGAGCTTCCCTATACATTTGCTGGTAAGCAAAGGACCGATCCAGAGATCCCTGTTGTCTTCTGGGGGTTTATAACCAGTCTCTTTCTCTGCCATGTAGGATCTTACGTATTCCTGTTCATCCATGAAGTTTTGCTTCATAGTTGTCATCTTCTATTCCAAGAGTAGCCAGTAACTGCTGTTCTTAGTGATCAACCCTAATCATGCTATGAGCAGCGGGAACCAGATCTGTTTCACCCCAGCACTGTTTCTGCTCCTCTAAGCAGCCTTAAAATTGAAAGATAAATACTGAGGAATAAAATGAAAAGATCTGTACTCCTTTCTGAAGGCCACCAACCAACCACCATCCAATCCAAAGTGCTAGTGTTTTACGTTAGGGAAGCCAGAATACTATTCTGTTATCTATACTTAAATAAAACAAGGTTACTTTCTCTAGTGTTTGGACTGACATTTTTGTCAGAGAAGATGCTTGGAGAGGCAGGATATTGAGGTTTAATGCCTGTAGTGTGACATAGCAATATTGTTAAATAGAGATACTCAAAGTTTGACTCCTTTTGGGTCTGTGCCTAGGAGGAAGGAGGAGGCACGTTTCAAGTAGTACACAAAACATTCATTAATATTAAGTACGTAATGCATCTAACTATTGTCCTAGTGTAGATTTCTCAAACAAAAGTATCTGTTACAAGATTAAACAACTTTTCAAACAACTTCCTTAAGTACTTGCATTTTTCCATCAAAAGGAGATCACTTACATTATACAAAGCCTTTTAAATTGCATTCAGCTTTTGCTTTAACCAGAAAGCAGTCACATTAAATAACTCAAAAAACTTAACCAGTTAGGATGTTTTCTAGCGTGTGAACTTACGCAAAAGTTGAGGTTTTATTCTCTTACACCAGGTTAAGGTTTTTTTAAAATTATTTTCTGTTAATGGCAAGATTCTTACTTTTCTTAATATCCTTCGTACAAAGCTAGTTACGTATGGATTAAACATAGAGCTAATTGTATTATGGTAAATTTGTGTTTGAATGTGTGCTTAAGTTTATTTCTGCTTTGTGTGTGTCAACGTAGTTGTTCTCAGCTTAGGCAGCAAGTACAGGATGAATTGAATGTTAATTGTTCAAAAACATTTACATTATTTTCTGATTTATATTCATATATATAATGTTACATGTATGCTAATAGGTTATTAGTGTTTAAAAGGTAATTATTTAAAAGCTGTATGCTATCTTTTTTTTCTGAATAATAACATTTTCAAATTGGAAATTTGTTAGATACTCACTTAAATTACATATGTTAAGTCTGAGATGTTTGTCTGGTCCATTTTTGTTTTTACTTTCTAGTTCCCGAGTCCTGTGAGACATTTAAGTCTTTATTGGCTGGAAGAACAATAGAACAACAGCTGACTATACTGGAGAGAATTCAGAAATGCAATCATCCAAGCCTTGCAGTGGGAAACAAAGCAAAGTTGGAAGTATGGGGGTTTTGTTTTGTTTTTAAGGTTTAAAATTAACTTTTAATTCCAGAGTAAGCTTTAGTAAGTATTCAGGAAGCAGTATAAAACATACGTGCTTCTATGGTGTGATTAGCACTAGAATCAACATATCACTCTTCATTTTCTAACTTCTGTATCACTATTCTTTTGTGCTGTTTAAGAATATGTACAATGAAAAAAAACCTCTAATAAGTTTAACATATTATGCTTCTTGCAGAAATTGTTTGGCTTCCTTTTGGAGTATATTGGGGAGTTAGCAACTCTGGATTTACCGGAGCTCAGAACAATTGACAAACTGGTCCCGTAAGTAATAAATCCTATGGACTTTTTCTTCTTTATGATTTAAAGAGAAAAGCTACCTAGGGTAAAGCATTCAGCATATTGTTTGTTTTTAATAATTCTGTAGGGATTGTAGGCAATTAGTAACTCTCCCTATAGTGTTTTAACTTTGTTTCATATATTGCTTGAGCTATTAATTGTACCAAGATATTTTCAAAACTTCAGAATGTAATTTTTGATCTGCAAAATGTTTTTCATGAGTAATGGATAAATAATACCATGTATGTGTGCAGACTTCTGTATATGAAGTTATTTAGACTGCTGATGAAGGATTTTAAGCTTTGCAACAATGGTGTGCAGTTCCCTTTGCAATCTTTGTTTTTCCCACGGGTTTCCATTCTACGAGTTCACTCAGGGAACTAGATGAAAATGGAATTAAAGAGTGTTATAATAAGCTCATATAAAAGTTCCAAATCACTTTGCAGGAAATTGTCAATTTGGCATTGTTGTCTTCAAATACCTGACAGGCAATTACAGTGACAAGAGAGCCAAATTTGTCTCAGACGTATACAGCAAAGGACGAGAGTCAATGGACACAGGCTACAACAAGGGAAATTCCAATTAGATGTAAGGAAAAAAAACCCTTCACAGCAAAGGTGCTGAACATTAAAATGAGTTTCCCAGAGAGGATGTGGAATCTCCACCCTTGAAGATACACAAAACTTGACAAAGCCATGAGCAAGCTTTGAAGTTAGCCATGCTTTGAGCAGGGGGTTGCATCAGATAATCTCTAAAGGTCCCTTCCAACCAAAATTAGTCTCCAGTTCTTTGCAGGCCAGATAACTTTCTTTCAATGAGTTATTTGTATGTAGTTTTCAGCATGTGTTTTTTATTTCCTGCTAAAGTAAATAACATTTAAAAAAATCTATTATGTGCAGCTTTAGCATTCATTGCTCTGTTACTTTCGTCAGCAAGAGCACTGACCCGTTGATACTGTTACACATGCTGGGGCTTTGTAAAAAAAGTGTAAACACACTTTGTTTGTTTTCTAGAACTGGGATTTATTAATATCACTACAGACATTTTAAACTGAAAATAATGGAAAAACTCTGACCAAACAGATGCAGACTCCTGACTGCATCTCTTTGTAGGCCCTAACCATAGGCCAGGAGCTGACCTAACTTTGTGGGTATTTGTTTCTTGTTTTAAGTAATAATTTTGCTAACCACATTGCTGCCTCACATGTTGTTTAACATTGCTTAAGAATATTTAGAGTAATGGGCTGCCTAGTCTGTGCCAGCATACTTCAGTGCAGTAACATGAAGAGTTAGGAGATTCAGAAGGATATGTTTTAACGATAGCAGATGATTTGGGAGTGTATTTTAAAGTTTTAAATTATTTTTTATTTAAGATTTATAAACTACCAAATCAAAGATTATCTCACGAGGCCCAGTGAAAAATACGTCTGTGTAAACTAGTTATTACAATAATAATCTATATACTGGGTGCTCTTTCTAAAAAAGAATAATTTGTTTCGGGGAATTTGTTATTGTTATAACAGATGGAACACAAGAAATCTTCCTACAGGTGCTTAGAAATCAGTTTTCTATTAACATTAATGGTGTAACTTGATCATGACTTAAATTTCTTGTTAATAGGCCATTGTACAATCTTTGCCAGATGTTTCCTGAGGCAGCCAGTGACAGTATTAAGTTTATCCTTCGAGACGCTGCACATGACATGGAAGAACTAATTGAAGTCAAAGGCCGTGCAACACTTCCAGGTTTAGACACGGTAACGAATACATACCACTAGGAAAATCTCGTGTTCTTTCCATTAGTACAGAAATGCCGTTAAATGTGAGAGGACATTAAATTTAATTTTATATTTCAAAGTATGTAATTAATTATTAGCATCTATGATTTTTTAATTTTCTCAGTATTTTAAATTTTCTTTCTGGAGATAAGTTGTAACAAAAAAAAACCCACAACAACAACAAAAAAACCCTGAGAAGCAACCAACCACAAACAAATGAACCCCTCCACACAGGTTCTTCAGAATAGAAGTGTGACTCTGTAATATTAATAAGGGGACAAGATCTTAAAATTGCCACTCCAGTTTTCATAGCAGAACATTCTTTGTTTTCCTGATGAAACCTAAATGGGTAGTTCTAGGAAGAAGTGGTATTGTCAGTTATATCCTGATTTCTTTAATTGCGTTAAGTGCAAGTGTTTTAAAGTGCTCCACAGAAGTGCACTCCTAGTTTAACAAAAATAACAATGAAATATTATTATGGGTATAAAACCACAACATTTCTTAGTACTTTATATATGATAATTGCTAAATCAATGACTTGGAAATAATTGACCTTTCCTCCTTATATTAGTAATATTTCAAAATTTCAGTGGTCATGCTAAACGTGAACAGACTGCTTTTTCAGTGTCTAGGTAAATGACTGTTAGGGAGTTCAAGAATGGAGTGTATGGAAAATGAGTATTTGTTTATTGTGGTAAAATGTTTCAAAGACAAACCATAAGTCAGTAATCCAAAGGGAGGTACTTGGTTTTTGTCTCCCAGCTTGAAGAAGCAGTGCTGCCTAATGGAATAGTTAGACTATTGAGAGAAAATAGACTGAAGGATTTGCTTAGAAGGCTTGGTTCTTACAGCTTGGAAAATATTTATATTGGGTTCTTTTGAAGAGTCTTTACTCAGGATGTTTTGGATTTTGCAGGAAATGTATTGTAGAGCGCTTTTAACTTCTATTTTTATTTTGTCACTGTCACCCTTATGACAACAATCACACTTCTGACTTTCATTCTCTTCTGTGGACTTTTTCAGGTTTCAAGCCATCGTTACCTTTTAGGGTGGAATTATATCACTCATATTCTCAAGCGCTTGTTTGAATGAATGTTCATTAGACTGGTTGTGTTAGGCACAGATAAGGTCTACTATAGTTAATCTAACCTGAAATTTGGACTGTAGTATTTAGTAACCAAAACAGTTCAAGGGAATTATTTGTTTATGACAGAAACTTCATAGAGAGAAACAGAGCTGAAACAATAAAACTTCAGTTGCATCTAGCTTATTATGTAAATATCCACTTAGATAATTTTCAGAATTACCTCGCAACTGATACTTAACATCCTTACGGTCTCAACAGGAAGTCACTTGCAGCTGTCTAGCAAATCCCCTTCAGTAAAAGTGTACCTAATCACTGTTTAGTTCTTCTGGCTACAACCACTATTGTTGATGTGTGCTAATGCCTGAGGATCCTGGTTACTTAATTGTCTGTGTTGAGGACCTGTTGAAAGATGTCCCAGGTCTTGTGTGGCCACTTGCTCATTTGTTTGTGGTGTGAGAGTATGTGATTGTGGTGGGCTGAAGGGGGTCGGATTTTCTTATGGAGTAAACTGGGTTGGGAGGCATAGTTCCTTCTTGATTGTTCTTTCAGCTGCCTCATTGAATGAATGCAATGTTAGACCTATAATGGATATTCCATTTTCCCATGTAACTTAAACAGTCACCTCAATAAATAGGTCATGTATCATACCAGATTTCTCAAAATGATGTATATTGTAGTATTTTTAGACTACTATGTTGCAGTTACTCATTTCATCAGTTACATATGTGTAAAGTAAAGATCCTGGGAATAATGTCTTACTATATTTTGCCTTACTCTGTTTCATGTGCTATCAGCTTATTTATTTGAAAATTACATCTCTGCTGTTTCCAACTTCTGACTTCTGGCATCCAGTTGTAACACCTGCTTTTATGTACATGAGTCAGCTACTTACTAAGGTATGTCTATGATGTTGCATCTCAGAATATAACTTCATTTCCTTGTTTGTTCCTAGCACTCCGAATATATGTGTTAGCATTGATGTATGTATTGGAAATGTACTGAAAAGGCAGCTTTGTGTTTGCTATAGTCACAGATAGTAATTGGAAGAAAAAGTGAAGAGGAAAAAAACCCTTGCAGAGTACAGTCCAACTCACAAAAACCATATCTAATCATTTCTTCAAGCTGTCATACAAGAATTCCTTATATGGCAAATTACATAGGACTAATAGAACAGACTGAACACAGTCTGAAATCATTCATTAGTGATTCATTACTTAAGAAAGATATTTACTTTAAAATTGGAAGTATTTGTTTTCCTTGAAAATGTACATAATGCAATGCATTGCAGTGCAGTTAAAATATGTTCTTATTTTTCGATCCAAATATCATGTTTATATGTTTCGAAAGCTTTGAGCTTGTTGTTCTATTGCTGTGAGATATGCAAGTTGCTCTGAGCCTCGTGTTTCCTTAGTTCATTTCTGAAAAACATATTGTTTGTGGTTTGGCACCTTCTAGTGGCTAAACCAGTTCTGACAGACTTCTTACTCGATTCTGCATATACTCTTTAGTGAGGGCAAGGAAAAGCCAACGTTTTTCATGTAAGTCCAAAGGGTGTAATTTTATGGATTTTAAATATATACAACTTAATATTTCTTCTTTTTGGGAGATCCTATATTTGTGATGTATAGACTTCTAACTGTGAATATTCTGTGCCTTTTTTTTTTTTCCTGTTTTAGTGTCGCATCACAACATTACAAGATGTTATTAAAGGGTTATTTATATGCTGTTTGTTCCTGGAATATGTATCTCTCTCCAGAAGATTTGTACCAGAGCTCATCAATTTTCTTCTTGGAGTACTTCACATATCTCTACCCAAAAAACAGGCCCAGGGTGAGTTTGTTTAGAGTAAATAAATAATAAATTTTCGTAATAGGGTTTATCTTTTAAATTTCAATAAAAATATTTTACACGGAATTTATTGTTTTGAACAAAAGACCAAAATCATCTGCTAGGTTAGCCATACGTGACCTTGATTCTTGGGCATCTTGTTGTGAACTAGATCCTCTAGCATTGTTGGCAGGAAGGAAAGAACTGAAGTTATTAAAGGAAATGAAGTCATGTTACCCACAGCAGTATTTTTGCAATATTGTTGTTCTAAGTAGACTGTGTTATTGGACTCGGCTCTGACATTCACAGTCCCTAACAGATTCCCAGTGAGTACCCTGTATCTTCACAGTGAGGCAGCAGCTAATGCTGCAAATCCCCCCTCCCTCTTCAGCTAACAGCTGCATCACTGAGATAAATGAGAGCAGTATGTCACAAAGTTGGTATTTTTCATTTTTATTTATTTTATTATTAATTTTATTTATTGTCATGGGTTTGTTGTAGTGTAACAGAGGGCAGCTGTCTCCACAAGCAGGATTAGTCTGTGCTGTAACATAACTGTGTAAACTTAGCAATCTGCAGACAACAGGGTGAATAAAACTATCTTTTCAATTTGGTCCATATGCTAGCAAATGATTTTTACTTGCTAGTCTTCCTCTTTCTTCGTGTTTGTGTTTGTTTTTTTTTTTATTCATTTCTAGCTTTAAAGTTATTCTAGATCTGGGGCTTTTTTGTTGACAAGTTTAGTGACAAAAATTTACTTATGAGGAGCTTTGTCAGAGCATAGTAACTAATTCATGTGTTAGTATCTCTGGGTAACTCTGAGTATCTCTTAGCATGTGTAAAGAGACTGTAGGCAGGATATTCTCAAGTGAAAAACTCAATTATTTGTTGGCAAACTAACAAGACATCTGGGATTTAATGAACTACAGGCTGCGTGTTTATATGCTTATCACTCTTGATAAGACACGTGAAGAGTCTCTATTCTCTAGGTAGTCATCAGGAACCAGGAAGGTTCAGCTTCTGTTGCTGCACTATTCCAGTACATCTTCAGTAGTACTGAGTGGTTTTCTTGCAGCTCCCTTCTTTTTTTTTTCCCTTTAGGATTTTTATGCTTTTCCACGCTGGCATTTTTTTTCTTTTGAATTCTTGAGCTACTAAGGATCCCTTTTTCAAGAAGCTTAGTACTGCAGTTTCACCTTTATTATCTTGTATGGCTGTACTCTACAGACTTTCTCCTAGCTGCTTCTCACTGCTTAGCAGTTTCCTCTGAAGTGTGAGCCAAGGTTACACAGCTGGGCTGCATCAGAGCTAAGCCCTGGATTCTCAGAGCACAGGCAGCTGAACTCTTAGAAGGAGTTGGGAAGAGGTTATAGAGTGGGTGGGTTACATAGCACTTAAAGTATTTTCTCCTTTGTGTAATCTCTTAGGAATGTTTGATCTGCAAAGGTTTTGGTAAAGTTAAAATACAGGATTCTGCAAGATAAGAAACTATTTTAAAATATTTAATGGTAACTGATGATCAAATGTTAATTTATTTTTTTTTATTATTTCCTTTGTATTTCTGTTAATGATTTTGCATTAGTTAAATTTGCATGGTGTTGGTTTCTGTTAGCAGTGAGTAAAAGCTCAATAAAGAGATATGTTAGAGGCACAGTGTTCTCTTTGAGAATTTTTCAGTCAATATTGATGTTTTGAAGTTATCAAAGTATCTAGTCATGTTTTTAAATATGCATGGTGGAAGTATTGCTGATAAATGTGACGGTTAGGCTGTCAACACAGAGTATTTTAAAATGAGCACACATCCAGTTCTCTGGAATGTTGGTATACTGTCACACCAAAAATTTCTTGGGGTTCAGTTTTGACAGTAAGCAGAACCAGCAAATGGAGCTCTTATTGTTTTAATTTTATGAGCTTGATCCATAAATTTCTCACATGAAGAAATTATATGGAATACAACTTGGTAAAGGACTGTATTTCAGTATGCTTTAGACTTAAAAAACAGTTACTACCTTAAAAAAGGAGAAAAGCCGAAGGTGGAAGGAGTGGGGAGAAATTGTCATTGTTGATAGCATTAGCTAAAGGAGTTGATAATGAGATCTGCTACCCTGTCACAAGTAAAGTAGATAATAAGACTCGCATATCTTAGTTCCTGATCTTGCATATGTCTGTGTGTGTCATAATCTTGCAACTTTGGGTCTCAAACCTTATGAATATTTATTTAAACATACTGTTTTCTGGCCTCTCTGTAAAAAGCCATGTACAGGTTCTAGAGCACATAAATAATCTTAACTTACGGTTTGAAAAAGTTTTGAAGTAAGTTCCGTTGTAAGCTTGGAAGACGTAAGGAAAACAAAGAAGGAAAAAAAGGTCCAGCAGAGAGGCTGCAAATTATTTTCTCCCTTAGCCATGAAATTCCTCAAACGATTCTTTCATATTGCTCTAAAAGTACCATTTCGCAAATCAGTTTATGATCAGAAGCACAATGTTTCTTAGGTGTTTTCCATATGCCCTGCCTCAGTATGTGTTCTGTGTTCCATGGTATTCTTGTTTTAAAACTACTTAGCTGTAGTGGGAGAGGACTTCACAGCGTGTGTCTGAGGGCCCCTGCTGAGAGGTCGTGGGTGAGGCTTGGTGATGTACTGCAACTGTGGGCTCTCCCTGCTCCAGCTCACTGTGCTGCTTGGCAACTTTCTGGTCAAAGCCTTCTACTTGTAACTCCATGGCAAAGTCCTATGCCTGCCCTTTCACCTTAAGCATATCCAATACTCCATCCTCACTGGCAGTTTAACTGTGCATCCTGTTCCACACAGGGCAGACCTACCTATGTTTCTTCTCTCTCCCCATACATAGAGTCATAGAATGAATCACGGAATGGCTTGGGTTGGAAGGGACCTTCAAGATCATCTAGTTCCAACCTCCCTGCTATGGGCAGGGACATATTCCACTAGACCAGGTTACTGAAAGCCCATCCAACCTGGCATTGAACACTTCCAGGGGTAGGGCATCCACAGCTTCTCTGGGAAACCTGTTCAAGTGTCTCACCACTCTCCCAGTAAAGAATTTCTTCCTAATATCTAATCTAAATCTACCTTCTTTCAGTTTAAAACCATTACTGCTTGTCCTATCTCTAGACTCCCTGGTCAAGAGTCCCTCCCCATCTTTCTTGTAGGCCCCCTTTAAGTACTGGGAGGCAGCTATAAGGTCTCCCTGGAGCCTGCTCTCCTCCAGGCTGAACAACCCCAACTCTCTCAGCCTGTCTTCATAGGAGAGGTGTTCCAGCCCTCTGATCATCTTTGTGGCCCTGCTCTGGACCCACTCCAACAGGTCCATGTCCTTCTTATGCTGAGGGCCCCAGACCTGAACACAGTACTCCAGGTGGGGTCTCGTGAGAGTAAAGTAGAGGGGCAGAATCACCTCCCTTGACTTGCTGGCCACGCTTCTTTTGATGCAGCCCAGGATGCAGTTGGCTTTCTGGGCAGCTAGCGCACATTGCCAGCTCATACTCAGTTTTTCATCCACCAATCCCACCAAGTCCTGGTCAGGTCTGCTCTCAAGCCACTCATCACCCAGCCTATATCCATGTTTGGGATTACCCCAACCCAGGTGCAGGACCTTACACTTGACCTTGTTGAAGTTCATGAGGTTCACACAGGCCCACGTCTCAAGCCTGTCAAGGTCCCTCTGGATAGCATCCCTTCCCTTCAGCATGTCAACTGCACCACACGGCTTGGTGTCGTCGGCAAACTTGCTGAGAGTGCACTTAATCCCATTGTCCATGTCGCCAACAAAGATGTTAAATAATACTGGTCCCAGTATGGACCCCATTCATCACTGGTCTCCACCCAGACACCAGGGTGTTGACCACAACTCTCTTGAGTGCAGCTATCCAACCAGTTCCTTACCCAGCAGTGGTCCATCCATCAAATCCATGTCTCTCCATTTTAGACACAAGGATATTGTGTGTGCCAGTATCAAATGCTTTGCACAAGTCCAGGTAGGTGACGTCAGTCACTCTTCCCATATCCACCAATGCTGAACCCCATCATAGAAGGTCACCAAATTTGTCAGGCACGATTTGCCCTTGGTGAAGCCATGTTGGCTGTCACAAATCACCTCTCTCTTTCCATGTGCCATAGTTTCCAGGAGGATCTGCTCCATGATCTTGCCAGGTACAGAGGTAAGACTGACTGGTCTGTGGTTCCCCAGATCTTCCTATTTTCCGTTTTTAAAAATGGGGGTTATTTTTCTCCCTTTCTAGTTACTAGGAACTTCACCAGTCTGCCACAGCTTTTCAAATGTGATGAAGAGTGGCTTAGCAACTTCATCTGCCAGTTCCCTCGGTACCCTCAGCTGCATCTCATCAGGTCCCATGGACTTGTGCACATCCAAGTTCCTTAGATGGTCTCAAACCTGATCTTCTCCTACGGTGGGCAGTACTTCATTCTCCCAGTCCCTGCCTTTGAATTCTGTGAATTGGGCAGCACGACTAAAGCACTTACCTATAATTGTACCTGTGCTCCAGTGTTTTCCATTATTTTAGAAAAACGTAATACTGATAAAGTATTTTTTAAGGCAGTATGATTAAAGACATAAAAAGAGTTCTTGGGTTTTCTTCCTTCAGAAAGCATGCTTAGAATTGATCTTGTTTAATGATTATTGTTCTTGTTTTTTAGGCTATACTGTAGTGCATCCATTCACACCAGTGGGGAAAAATTTAGAACTGCTTTTGGTGTGTGATAAGAAGGATCTGGAAAGTTGGCAGAAACAAAATCTGCCGTTGAGTATTGTGACAAGATTAAAGGAAACCAGCACAACAGAAATTAATCATATCAGGTACGTAGGGAATGTGAACAGAAGAAATCCCAAACAGACCATCTTTTGGGTAATCTCTGTGACACTGCTTTTCAGGAGTAAAAATAGGAGTACTGAGTTGGTCTGCTTTATTTTTATGGTACAACTCCATAGCCTATGAAATTGCTAATCTTCTGCCAGAACGTTATGCAGAGCACTTGTTGGAGTGCTCAGCCCTTCCATTCATTTTTGGTACAGCTGTGAACTGAGGAAGATGATGTAGAGGCAGAGAAGGTGCTCAGTACTTTAAACTGTCAAGCTGTTCGAAGCAAATAACTGTATTTACACACAAACTATGTTAGAAAGTGTCACTGAAGTAATAAAACTTAACTAATGTTCAGCCTCATTTTTCACCTTGTGCATGTGTTACAGTATAACTTATTTCAGGGATGAATAAGCATTTTGTTATGAAGTTCAAAAAGAAACCCAAACCCAAAATAACTAACTCTGTTTCAAAAAAGTTTTTAGAGCTTCAGTACCAGAACAGCTTTAGAACCAGTATAAAAACTTTGTACTCTACAGAAGTGGCAAAGATACAATATTGGTTTATGCTCTGTGCACTGACATAAAGATTTGTTGCTAATGGATTTCTTGAGTATTTGCTTATAGTAGGAGATTGAAATTTTTAGTCTGAATTAACAACTAGAAACAGCCTTGTAACTGGTTCTGTCAGGCAGTTTTTAATAATAGACACTGCTAGTGCTCCCAGATTTAATTAATTTGATTTGTTTTATTTGAAAATCCACTACAGTTTTTGCAAGTGGTATTGTTTAATTCCTTTGCGTGTTAACAGGTTATCGTGTCTAGCCCTGTGTTTTGACCTTATTAAAAAATGCGCAGTTCTGTTTGAGTCTCTACCATCGTTCCATGAAATAATGCATCCTGTCAGAATACTTCTTACACAACACGTGCCAGTGAATGAATATCCTGAACAAATGCAGGTATGTGTTCCTCAAGAATGAAATAATTTATATGATTGTTTTATTAATAAATTCTGTGACCTTCATCTGTGCTTAAACAAACAAAAAAACCAAGTATAAGCATCAGTGAGATTTTTTTTTTTCAAGGGTCAGCCATTTGGCTTTTGTGGTCTTCAAAAATCATAATGACGTTTCTGTGGAAAAAACCAAAGAGCGCAGAATGTTTAGAAAAGATGTTTTTTCACTGTGTATCTTGCCCCTGTAATTGAAGAGAATAGTACTTAGCTTGTAATTATGTAACATTCCATATTTATAAGAATGGTTGTCTGGTCATCCAGTTGCTCTTGTACTTTTGTAACGAACCTGTAAGACATTAGTACAACCAAATACGTGTACCAAATTGATAAGGTCGTGTTTATAACTGTCTAAGTAAAAGTAATATAAACATGCCTGATTGGTTACTTTACTTAGAACAGGGAAGTTGTTTATTTTTCTAGCAACGAGGTTCAAATTTTTAATCTGTCTCTTCTGAATGTATCAGAATTGTTCTCTCCTCAAAGAGACATCATGAAGTATCCTTAGAGAACAAGATTTTGTAACGTAAGTGACGCAGAATGGCCTATATTTTTTGTCATCAAAATAAACAAAATGAACAATCATTATTAATATTACCGTGGAAGACAAGAGTCTGAGTTAAACTGGCTTTAGTCTTGCTTCTTCCTCTATTAGGTGAAACTACCTGCAGATCTTTCTTATTGTCCATGATATCATCTTAACAGGCTTCCAAAAGTGTTTAAAAATTATCCAGCCTGCAAGGCTTACAGCATTTCAGTGTTAGCAATGTCCTAATGAATAGCAGTGATTTTACCCAGAAAAAGAACATATGGGGAGAACATTACTGTTGATTCAGTTTACAATAGTTTGTAAATTATGGTGTCTTTGATATGCTTTTAAAATTGTAATTTGATTTGCATTTTCAGGAATGGTATCACAGTGCTCTGAAAGAGCTAGAGAACAAAGTAAAACACTATACCCCACTGATATGTGAGAAAAAGAAGCCAGTGCCATTGAAACAGTATACACCTAAAATTGTGAAAGTGTAAGTAAAGCAACACTTGATGCAAAGGAAAAGTGCATTTAAACAGTAGGATTTTCAGCAAGCTAGAACGATATGGAAAAGAGGACATAAAACAGATAACTGTTTTTCTGCTAGATTTTGTGCACAAGTCACAAGGGACCAGCTACTTGGGTGGTAGGGAGGGAAAGGAAAAGGAAGGAGGAGTTCTAAGAAATAGAGCAAAGATTGTCTTGTGGAAAAAGTAGTGCTGGAAATCACCTCTAGCCCATATAATCAATTTTAAATTAATAAATTTCAAGGTGAAAAGAGGTTGTTGTTATTATCTGGTCAGGTGATTTACCAAATGCTCTATCAAGCACTTTAAGTGTGAAGAACAACAGTGAGTAGTTCATATTCATAGGAACTCTATGAAAGTAAGGATGGATGATGAAGGTACTGAGGGATGCTTCACTGGTGCAAAAGATAAGGCACACTATTCCTGTACTCAGCATCACAAGATCATAACAAATAATTAATCAGATTAAGCGTTCCTTTAAGCATACTTACTTGCCCTATTCCTCTCCCCCAACCAAGCAGCTTTCTGCCTTCCAACAGTAGCAATGACAAAAAACATGGGGTTTTTTCCCCTTTTTTACAGAGCTTGCAATGACCATGTGCATTTTTATGTTCTGTTTTGGAATTAAATTTTAATATCACAAGTTTGGTTTTGTAGATTATAGAACAGTATTCTGATTCAGGAATTCTGCCTTGCATTGGCTGCTGACTTATTTATCTACAGGGGCAAAAATTGTCTGCCTTCTTTATTCTAGTAATTGAAGAGGACAGATTTCCTCTGCCATACTGTACACATATATCCCCAAGTAACTGATCAGACTTTTTCTGTAGAAGTCATCAGCAGAGGAAGTCTGCAAAAACTTAAAGTTGTTGGGAGATTCCATCTTTCTCCAGACATCTTTCGCTCTTTTACCCTAGCTTTTTCAGTCTGTTCAAAATGCAGGCTACATATGGAGGATTGGAGTGTCATCTGCTTGTCATTTGCATGATGATGACATGCAGTTAGAAGGTCAGGTGAGTGTTTTTCCAGTATGTTCATTGGGTAGCTCCTTATTTTGCAAGTTAATCGTATCATATGCAGGAATTAAAATACTGAGTTAGTATTCGTACAAAAACTGACTCCTTATAAACATAAAAAAGTTGTTTTTGTTAAGGTGTTCTGTGCTCACACATATATTCTCATTTCAGTTTAGAGTTTGGAAGAAAGCAGGGAGGCAGCAAGAAGGAGCAAGAAAGAAAGCAGTTGATTCAGAAGCATAAACGTGAACTTAAAGGAGCCATTCGTGAGATTCGGAAAGATAACCAGTTTCTGGCTCGAATGCAACTTTCAGAAATCATGGAGAGGTAATGTAGCCTTTGTTTCAGCACCAGTTTGGGGATTGTTTTGCTGTGTGTTCGTTTCTTTGCTGTATGCCAAGACTGACAATAATGATCAGCCATAACAAACTTAAAGAAAAAAAATTGGACAATTTGGGGAAAAACAAACGTTTTGAATAGAGATCTTTTTAAGTGTTTTCAACTTAGCAGTTCCATTTCTCTAGTTTAAGAATATGCAGAATATTTTTATTTAAAGTGTGTGTTGGTGAAATTTAAGAGTTGGGGGCCTTTTTATAAATTAATAACTATTGTCTAAATATACTTACTTATTTTCCCTAATATAATCTTTCTGAAATATTTTATATCTTGATTGTTTGTTTTACAGAGATTCAGCCAGAAAAAGAAAAGTGAAAGAGCTGCTTGGTAGCCTGGCTACACAGGAAGGTGAATGGAAAGCAATGAAAAGGAAAAAAGGGAAGAATTAATTTGGACTATCTAAAGCAGGAAACTTTATTTGTACTGTCATATAAAATATCCCAATCCTATGGCTTTTGAATAGATTTTAATTGCATTATTTGGATGCATTCCTTTTGAGGAGGCAACATCTTCAGATCTGTCTGAAAAAGTGAACCTGCTTATTAGAAAAATCCACATGTTTTCATAAGGAAAATAAAAATAATGCTTTGTATGCAGTAGAGTTTTCTTTATTTTAATAATAGAGAATATTAGGATGAATAATCAGAATTTCTAGGTTTATGTAACCAGGCTTTAGTGTAACTTGAACTACACACACACACACACAAAAAATTGTACAGCAGACACCTTTTGTTATCTTTTTAATATGGAATAATTGCAGGCAGCTGTCATAGTGGTAATATGTTTGCAATTTCAGCAGTAACATTTTAATTAGTCTGTAGCATTGGAACATTCTAATTCATGTCTATGTATTCAGTGGAGTAATGGAATTGGTTTTCAAGCAGAAGTCCTTTGTTAAAGCTGTACGTCCATTTATCTCTTCACTAAGTTTTGAATTGAGCACAGCTCTGAAATTCTTAATAATCTAGTGCGGTTAACTGGAATTCCTCAGTGTATTCATAACTGTCTGATTTAAGTGGACAGTGAAATCCTTAACTCTCTTCCACTTATTTTATCATGTACGTCTAATTACTGATAACTGCCCAGTATGACTTTGGAAAACATCTGCTCTTCAAATAGAGCCAACAAATACTTCTAACACTTTTTTTGTACTGTATTTGTGAAGAAATATTGCAATGAAACAAAGAGCATCACAGTTATTTAAAGGTGCTAGTCTGAACAAGGTTCACTATTCAAGTATTCACTGTAATCTAGCTATTTGGTAAATTCAGTGACAGTTGTTATACACTAAAGAAAATTGTAATACTTTCTTGGAAAACTCTTATGAAAATGAAATCCCCTTTCAAAATAATATTCCAATTTCAGTCTAAAGAACAAACTGTAAAGAACATTCTATAAAGAATGAGCTAATGGCCATGTTTCTTTACAAAAACAAACAAACAAAACCCCAAAACCTCTTCCATTTTCAAACACTGTACCTAGATCTCATCTCTTGTGTTTTGGCCAATAGGTAACTCAGACATGGTAATGCTTATGTACTGTTCATGGAGAAACACTTAAACGCTGGCAGTAAATCTGATTTAACATTTATGCCTGGTTGTTTCAGACTGGCTTAGAATGTTTTGTTCTGCTTTTTGTTTGTTTTCAAATGAGACTTGTAACAGAAGCAGAACTAAAACTAGGAGGTGATGAGTTGAAGCACTTAAGCTTTACATTTAAACTCTAATGACAAATTTATCTTTGTAAGGTAAGTCTTGTTAAAGGTTTACATATGTATGTTTCTTAAAAGCAAAAAGCACTTTATTTGAAGAAAACGGCTTTTACTGAATATCAGTATGACTAGCAATGCAAGTAATGTGTGATTATCATCAGCTTTTTTGGCTTGCAAAACCAGCTGTATTAAGTGTTAAAATAAGCTGGAGACTGTCTACACCTGGGGGAGATACTCATGTCACATAAAAATTAATAAGATTTCTGTGTTTGAAATCCATTCACGTTTCTGAAAACAAACACATTTTCAGTTAGCCTTTCCAAAATCAATGAAGCCATCTTCTGAAGCTTCAAAGGGATCTCAGTTTACCTCCTGTTTTATTTCCATTTGGCACAGTATGGATTTTTTTTTCTTCTTTAAAAAAGGAAAAAAAAAAAAAAAAATT
>VFFE01006783.1:563904-612197 GCA_008921705.1 Burhinus oedicnemus | reverse complement strand
GGGGGGGGGGGGGGGGGGGGGGGTAGCATGTTGGGTTTGGTGTTAGGTTTTGGGGTTTTTTCCAATAAATTGGGTCTGGGGTAGATAACTAAAATTTTCCATGCAGTCTGAACACTGTAAAATACTGACTAAGAGAAGACACTGTATGGCATTAAATCCTTTAAAATATTAATGTTTGGGTTAATGCCACTGCTGTTTAGTGACAGAGCAAGGAAGTAAAAGCCAGAGTGGAAGAGGTGTTACTTGAGTAAAAAAACAAGACTGATTATAAGAAAAAAGTTAACAAATTTGGTTTTTAGACAACATTTATTAATGTATTATCTATCAGACCTGCAAGGCTTTGGACTGGCATTCCAGTGGGACAGGGGTGGGCAATGACCTGTCTCATTCTAGAAACGGTGCAGTGTGTTCACATGCAGGATTGTATGACATGGTTGACTGCAGTAACACAACTGGGCTCAGTGATCTGCAAAAGCTTTAGGCTGGCAAGTTTAACAACAGGAAGAGCTGAGTTCAGAAGGTGCCTGGTCAGTTATATGCAATGATTTGGAGCCAAAAAAGTATATCTACATTTTCTAGACACTAAATGATTATTCATGCTTACTCTGGAGCATCTCAAAGCAGAAGCTTGCCTCCAAGTCAGCAGCGATGCTTGTGTAACTGTTTGGTTTTCAGAGTATGTACTATATTTACCACATTCCTTTTGTCACACCAAACTGGGTACATAAAATGCTCAGGTAAACAAGAGAGTAGCAGCTCGCTGTTTAATCTAACTGGCGCATTAATCCTGATGTTATGCTTAGATAAGCTGCTCCAAATCTAATCAGCTGGGGAATCCTTGACAGAGATGTCACTGTTGAGTGAAAGGTCCTCATCCAGGTGGATAGGTAACTATAAATCCACACCACCGACAGGACTGTATTACTTTGAAGGGAACCAGAATTCCTTTCAACACCTGTATTAATTTGCTTTGAACACTTCGTTGGCAGATCATTATGTATTTAAGACTGTGAAGAGACATGTGCTTAGTCCACTTGTAACCATATACTCACATTTTAATTAGGCAGATAGGACACCAGACACGGCTGGACAAGAGACCAATGCTGGATAGTGCTATTGATGTCAACCCTAATCATGTTCTCTGTGTTTAAAAAAAAAAAAAACAACACCTCACTGTTTCAAGGGAGCGGTTTGTTTCAGGAGCAATTACCATCTTTTGCAACTATCTTTTTCTGTTTGTCAGATACCAGGAAATTTCCATTTATCAAAACCACTGCTAACTGCTGCTGTAACGTGGCTGTGTAGCAACTAACGGAAGAAATCATAGAAAGGCTTAGGTTGGATGGGACCTTCAAGATCATCTAGTTCTAACCCCCTTGCCATGGGCAAGGACAACTTCCACTAGACCAGGTTGCTCAAAGCCCCATCCAACCTGGTCTTGAACGCTTCCAGGGATGGGGCATCCACAGCTTCCCTGGGCAACCTGTTCCAGTGCCTCACCACCCTCATAGTGAAAAATTTTTTCCTAATATCTATTCTAAATCTACCCTCTTCCAGTTTGAAGCCATTACCCCTCGTCCTATCACTACATGCCCTTGTAAAAAGTCCCTCTCCAGCTTTCCTGTAGGCCTGTTTCAGATACTGGAAGGCTCCTATAAGGTCTCCCCAGAGCCTTCTCTTCTCCAGGCTGAACAACAACAACTCTCTCAGCCTGTCCTCACAGCAGAGGTTCTCTAACCCTCTGATCATCTTTGTGGCCCTCCTCTGGACCTGCTCCAACAGGTCCCTGTCCTTCTTATGCTGGGGGCTCCAGAGCTGGACACAGTACTCCAGGTGGGGTCTCACCAGAGTGGAGCAGAGGGGCAGAATCACCTCCCTCGCCCTGCTGGCCACGCTTCTTTTGATGCAGCCCAGGATGCGGTTGGCCTTCTGGGCTGTGAGTACACATTGCTGGCTCATGTTGAGCTTCTCATCCACCAACGCCCCCAAGTCCCTCTCCTCAGGGCTGCTCTTGATCCATTCCCTGCCCAGCCTGTATTTGTGCATGGGATTGCCCCGACATCCCTCTCTTCTTGGAACTAAAAAAATCTTTAACGCAAGAAGGAACGGCTGTGATACCCAGTTAAACTGTTAATTTACAAGGACTGAGGCTACCTTGACAAGGCCCTTCCCTCGGCCTGGGTTTCAAGTCCCTCTCGGCGGCCTGGCCCTGCCTCGCCGCTCCCTCAGCCCCGGGCAAGCGTCAGCTGCCCGCCCGCCCGCCCGCCGCGCTGAGGGGAGCACGCCCGCCCTGTGCGGGGGATGGCGGCGGCCTGGCGGGCTCCCTCCTTGCCCGGTGCGGGGCCGCAGGAGCTGCTCCATCGCCGGCCGGAAGAGGAAGGCCGCTGGGGCGCTGCGGAGGGCCGGGGAGGAGCCGCTGCCGCCCGCCCGCAGCATCCCCGAGGGAGGGCTCTTGGCAGGCGGAGGGGACCCGCCCGTGCACCCGGCGGGCCCGGCCCGGCCTCCCTGAGGAGCGGTAGGTGGCCCGGAGCTGGGCAGGCTCTGCTGGCGGCGTGGGAGAGCGGGCGGCCGGCCGGAGGAGTGGGTCTGGGCCGGGCGCGGCGCGCCTCAGCGGGGCTGCGGGTCCGCGGGGGTCTGCCCCGGCGGCGGCGGCTGCCTTGCGAGGGGACGGCGGGTCCTCGCCGCTGACACCGCATCTCCCCGGGGCGGTCCCCCTTTACTGTTCGGCGGCCCCTTGGTCCTCTGGGCTTTGGCTGCTCTGGGAAATTGGATGGGTTTTGGTTGTTTTTTTGTTGTTTGTTTGTTTCTTTTATCCCCCCGATTGAAACTCCTGCACTTGACCTGAATCAGGACTTTGTTAAGGAGTCAGAGGAGCCTTCCCGAGGCTTAGCAAGGTAAAGCCGGGCCTAGGACATTTTGGAAGGGGGAAAAGGGTGGTAGGAAAACACCAGAAGGGTGAGATTCTTCCTGCTGGATGATGACAAACCTGTGTGTGTGTGTTAGGGTGAGGCCAGCTTGGCGGCTGATCCCTTCCCGAGAAGCACAGCCTCAAACACCGGCCCGGCCGGAGCTCGAAGGCAGAAGCAGGAAGACACAGATGGGGAGTCCTCAGGGGATGGCCAGGACACGAGTGTCTGGAGAAACAACTTCCCTAAACTGAAAATCCTCCCTGCCTCTTCAAACGTGTCTCATAGAAATCAAATGTCATGGTAGAGGTGAAGTGTTTTGTTTTTGCTGACGGGATGCCAGGGCCTGTGAAATGTTTGGTGGTTTCCTGCCTAGGAAAAAATGTGGAGAGGTTTGAAGGACGAAACTGATGGAGCACAAAGGCAGAAACATTTAGTACCTTGGGATATTGCGTAAGCCAAAAGTGGAGCCGAATGAAAGGTCAGTGCTAGCATCAATAGGTTCAAGCCACACGCTAGCTGAAATGGCCCTGAGGGTAAGGTGTAAAGGATGTTACCCTGTGTAAATAACCCTGGAATACAGTTCAGCTTGGTCATACAATTCAGTGGATGAATAAACAAATTGGGAGGAAAAACAAGATAGAATCTTACACAATGAACCCATCCCTTAACTGATGGCTGGGTAGACTGAGGGCCAGGGAGGATTTGTCTAAAGGAATCACTATTTTGGCTCCAGATGCTCTTATATCATTTGGGTAAGCAAATAATGCTAAATATTTGTAGTGGTGATGACTTACCATTTTAAATAAAAGGATCCTGAACATAACCAAACTACTCAGGTCGCTAGCAGATTTAAGAGCATTATGCCAAGAGTTTAATAAATGGATTGCAGGTGGCCCCCTTCCATGTTTACCTCATAGTGTTTGAACTTTAATAATGCTTCAGTGTTAGTAAACTGAATCCACAGGTAAAGAAATGTCAAAATAATATTTATTGCTGAGCATAACAAAGTGTTTTGATCTTCAGTTAGTGTAATATGATGTTATATGCACAAGCGCCCTGTGTACATAATATGGTATGTCTTGTCTTGAATAGGATTTATATTAAGAATTGCTCAGTTTTTTCAGTTCTGGCTCATCAAAGTCAGTGGATATTTTGGTACTGATTGACTTTGTTGTATGAAATTCTGTCTCCTTTTTTACTATTATAGTGCAACAAATGTTCGGGGATTTTTGCAGTAGAAGGGACTGCAAATTTATGTTGTGATTGAGAGATACACTTTAACATTTTACAAGTCTGAAGTTTGCAGTTTCATGGTTTATGTATTACTCCTTGATTTTGAGATCTGTTAAAACTGGGTTTTTTTCAGGATACCGACTGACTTCTTTATTTGTTAAATACTGAATGTGGTATGGCCTGCCTCCATCTTTAAGACAGTTTTAGAGAATTATGAAAGAAAGTTGATAGTTCTGATATTTCTGACAAACTGAAATACTGCCTTAATCACTTGGTACCGCAACTCATATAGCCTATCAGTGGCTGTCATCCAGAGAAAGAAAAAAAATTTTCAAATTTCAAAATTTTATTGTGCTGTTTCTTGAGTTGCTGTTGTTCTCCAGGATTTACCTTGAAGACAGCATTCCTGCAATAGTTAGAAAGTCTACCTTTTTTTTTTTTTTCAATCGCTATTGCTTTAGTAATTTCTAGAATACACTGAAGGCATAAATAATCTATTAGTTACTTGAATATGGATATTCAAAACAAGAGCGCCATTTATTATCTATTTTATTGTAATGCTGAGTTGAAAACATTTGGGAAAGTTGTATTAGCATTGCTCACATGTTAGCAAACTCTAAATGCTCTTTAGTTCCGTGTTTTATTTGGGATGCTCCTATAACAGAGTTTGTTCTCTTATTGCCCTTGTAGCCTGTTCTTGACACGAACAAACTTGGTGCTGAGCTAATAACCAAGACTAGAGAGTTGAGGTTCCTGTTCCCTTGAAAACCAGGTAGCTTAATATAGCCATAGCTAATATTTATTTTTGTGAAGTCTGTAGAGAGCGAGAATGAATCAGCAAGATGAAAGGCCTGCAAAATGCTTCCTGTTGACTGGATATAAATGTAACTTTTTAGAAGCGGAGCACCTGGGAACATGGCCCTGCAAGAGAGAGAAACCAGCAGCAGCTCCATTAATGACAAGCAAGAACAGAACTGTGGTCGTGTTATTACAATCGTCTTCCTGGCACTCTTCATCGACTTGTTGGGATTCGCTCTCATCTTGCCACTGTTTCCTTCTATCCTTGATTATTACAGCAAGACTGAGGTAAGCAGAGAAATCCAGCCTGCTGAAAATGTTAGGTATGAGACCTTTAAGGAAGGGTGGAAGAAAAATTCCTTGCCTTGTTGCAAACCAAATAGCTATAGGCAGAATAATAATATCTAGCCCATTTAAATGGTTCATGGACTGAATTTGTTTGTGAACCTGCATAAGTCTTTTCCCTCTTGCTTTTTCATTAAAATGAGGGATTTGTTCTGGGGAAAATTCAGGTATTTGTTAGGGGCTAGTCCTTGTTATTACCAGTGCATTTGTGACTTACACTGATGTCACTGGTGAGGCAGAGTAAATGACAATCCATAATGGATCTGCATACTAGGGTTTTTCTAAGAACAAAAGAGTTAAGAACTTGAACCGTACTTGAGTATTTCACACACTCCCTTGCTCCCATCCCCAGCATCATGTTCACTAGGTCTCAACTTCCGTTCTTAGCAGGGAGCTGGCTGCTGGTCTGAGACCACAGGGCAGAAAGTTTTGTTCGTTCCCTGCTGTGTAGCTGCTCGCAGTTACTGTTCAGGCGTTACTGACCAAGATGAAGATGTCAGGGGAAAATTATTCTTGCAGCCCACACCTCTATCTTGCAGCCCCTTTCTAACCCCACTCCAACTGCAGCTGTAGCCTTTGTCTTTCTTACAACCCTATCTCTAACCTTAATCGTGGGCTCTGATCTCCAGGATCTTCCCCCACTTCCAGTGTATTTCCTATAGCCAATATCTTCATCTTCTTTCCAGGGCCCCCTTCTCCTTTTTAAGTCGTCCTCCTCTTTTCAGGAACCATTCTTTTTTGCACCACCTCTTCTTTCTGGACCTTCGAGCCCCTGGTTCTCCTAGTCTGAATAGTGTATGTGCAGAGGGCTAGAGTGTGTCTCATGTTGCTTTATTAATTGAAGGGTTTAGGACATGCCACTTTTGTTTAGTTGAGGTTTTAGCAATTAGCAGGCCTGATGGTTCAAAAAAGTTCAATTTCAGACATTCCCCCACCCAAACACATACACCAATTATCTGCTGCCTGTTAACATTCACAATTTAAGCTATTTTTAGCCTATGACAACTGATCAACCAGGACATTTTCCCAAGGAGAAGGGAAGGAATCATCTAATGTTACCTCTAGTTCACTAAGCTCTGATGAAAATAAAAGTCTTTGAAAATAAAACAGAGAAACTGTCTTCCTGCTTCTATTTCCTACCTACCTGTTTTACAGGATGGATTCTATTTGTCATTGCAACGTGGTGTGGACTGGTTTGCAGTGACGGTTGGGATGCCTCCAGAGCAGAAATACAACAGTGTCTTATTTGGAGGTATGGAAATTAGACAAATAAGCTAACAGACACCTACCACCCCACCCCACCCCCAAATAGTGTATTGTTTTCAAGTTCTTTGCAGTGTTGATGTGAGGAATGATGAATGATGGGGAAAATGACAAGAAATACAAAAAGCTTACTTGCCTGTTACAAGATTTAGACTTAAATAACACAGAAAATGTCTCTTACAGTAGGCTATAAATTATTTTGATTTCACCACACTGATAGCAATAATGAGTTGGACAGCCCCATCTCTGTAATTTGGAGACAATTAGACAGGCAGGAGGAACAGGCCAAGAGAAACCTTCTGAAATTCAATATGGACAAATACGAAGTCCTGCCACTGGGAAGGAGTAGTCCCTTGCAGTAGTACAGTCTGGGCACTGACTGGTGGGGAGCAGCTCTGCTGTGAAGGCCCTGGAGGTCCTGGTGAGCACCAAGCTGAGCATGAGCCAGCCCTGGCAGCAAAAACACCAACAGCACCTGGGCTGTATGAAAAGCAGAGCCAGTAGATTGGGGGAAGCAATTGTCCCCCTCTACTCAGCACTTGTTAGACTGCATCTAGAGCATTGCATCCAATTTTGGCCTCCCAGTATACAAGAAAACATTCATAAACTGCAACGAGTTCAGCAGAGGGCCAGGAAGACAGAGGGTGTGGGGACCCTTGACTTGCTGAGCCTGGAGCTATTATCACCCTTCCAATATCTGTGGGGAGGTTATCAAGAAGACAGTGAGGCATTTCACTGGTGCGTGGTGGGAGAAGGAGAAGCAACAGGTGTAAGTAAAAGCAGGGGAGGTTCGGACTTGAAATAAGGAGGAACTTTTTCACAGCGAGGATGGCCAGTGGAACAGGTTGCCCGGAGAGGTTTTATAGTCTCCATCCTCAGAGGCTGTCAAACCCTGACTGGATGAAACCCTGAACAATCTGATCTGACCTCATAGCTGACCCTGTGAGCAGGCAGTCAGAGTAGGTGACTTCCAGAGGTCCCTTTTAACCTGAATTATTCTATGATCTTGCCCAATTTGTTCTACAGATTGTTACAGAAATACAGACCTGCTGCTCCTTATTGTCAGACTGCCACCTGAGGGTCAGGAGCCTGCTGTGCTAGACCCTGCATGGTCACAGAAATTACTCTCCCTTCACAATTGATCTGCATGTGATTGGAGATCAATCAGTAGGAAACACTGGAATTAGAAGCTTGTGAGTTCAAGTCTTGCCTCCCCGCTGGGCACCTATAGTGCAGCACTGCTTCTAAATCTCATTAGTCCTATTAAAAGCAGGAGAGCTGCTGACTTGCAGGGTCCAGAAGCATTTGCTGTCACTAGGACACTGGTGTGGGTGAGCTCCAGCGGCAGTAGTGCAGGAAATCCAGCAGCATATATGTCATGTTACACATCAGAGGCTCTTTTGGCTCCTTGCAATCTAGAGAGTCATGAGGAAACTGGGATTTTGGAGTATGAAGATGTGAGGGTGTCTGGGTTAATTTTAACTGGAAATGTCTAGACCCTCTCCTTTAGTGAGCTGAGGCATCCCCCAAGTTAAGCAGAAGGCTTTTAAACTAAAAAAAAAAAAAAAAAAGCAAAACTACTACCTAGTACCCACAGGCAGTGAGGATACAGACAAGGTGGCTGAATTAACCTGGTATCTGTCACATTTGACTCCATCTTTTCTGCTGTCTTAGATGACAGCCTTTCTTAATGTGCCATTTAATTTGCTAAACCAGCAGAAAACTTTTTTTTCCTTTTCTTTTTTTTCTGTATTAGTTTTCTGCACACTGAGTTGAATTAGCTCACTGGAGAGTTGACCAAGGCTGCAGAAGTAGGGGAAGATGGACAAGCCATCTTAGTTGTAGTCAGTTCCTGTCTCAGTTCATCTTGTCTGATTGCATCTTAAATGGTTATAGTGGAAAGGTTCTTTATACTTGTGATGTTAAGCAGTAGCCACCACAGTCTTCCTGCAGCCTGTGTTCCTTCATTGCCTTCATCTGCAACAAGGAGTGTAGGACTGGAAAGACACTTGCAAGATCATCTTGTTGCTTCTCCCAGTGCAGGATATATTCTGCTCTTTCATCTTTGCTTAGACTGCAACCTCTTCAGGGCAGAAACCTTCCCTGCCCTTGTCAAGCCCCTGAGGGCACCCATACTTAGTTTTGGTGACCAGCCTTCACCCACACACTTTCTGCCCAGTGACTCAGGAGCTGTATTTCAGCTCAAGCCTGGGCCTTGCCCGAGCTGTATCGTAGGTATAGCCTTGTCTCCAGGGCTGTCTCTGGCCCTGTCTTTTGGATGGACCTTGGACCTACACTGCAGGTGTCTTACCTCCTAAATGGACCTATGTCAGTCTTGTTTCCACTTCTTTCTCTGAGCCTGTCTCTTGTTGGTCCTGACTGGACTCCCTGGATGGACCTGATGTCTAATCCTTGCCTTGTCTGAGACTGTCAATGGACCCTGCTAGCGGCATCCTGCTCTGCACGACCCATCCGGATAGTGTGGGATTGCGCCCTCGTTGGTGAGGGCACTGCCAGTGTTGTGGTCACACTCAGGTCCTGGCTCATTCCCCTGTGTGGAACAGCCCCGTTTTGCTGGTCTGTGGCTATGAAGTGTTTGGCATATCTGGGTGTTTTTACAGTGCTAAGAAATACAAGGAGGAAAACTTATCTCTCATTAACATAAACCGCCAGTGTACCAATCTATAAGATTGTGGCCAGCAGGTCGAGGGAGGTGATTCTCCCTTTCTGCTCTGCTCTGGTGAGACTGCACCTGGAGTACTGTGTCCACCTCTGGAGCCCCCAACATAAGAAGGACATGGACCTGTTGGACTGAGTCCAGAGGAGGGCCATGAAGACGATCAGAGGGCTGGAACACCTCTGCTATGAGGACAGGCTGAGAGAGTTGTTGTTGTTCAGCCTGGAGAAGAGACGGCTCTGGGGAGACCTTATAGCAGCCTTCCAGTACTTAAAGGGGGTCTACAGGAAAGATGGGGACGGACTTTTTAGTAGGGCCTGTTGCGATAGGACAAGGGATAATTGTTTTTTAAAGGAGGGTAGTTTTAGATGAGATACAAGGAAAAAATTTTTTATGACGAGGATGGTGAAACACTGGCACAGGTTGCCCAGAGAGGTGGTCAATGCCCCATCCCTGCAAACATTCAAGGTCAGGTTGGACAGGGCTCTGATCAACCTGATCTAGTGGAAGACGTCCCTGCACATTGCAGGAGGATTGGACTAGATGACCTTTAAAGGTCCCTTCCAACCCAAACTATTCTGTGATTCTGTGATTTCTTACACAGTTTTTTGGGCTTTTGAGCTATCCTAAGCAGCTGTTCTCCCCAAGGTGTTCAGTATCAATATTGTGCCTCCCTCAGAGCTGATTGGAGCAGAACTTCTGGTCTGTCTCTCCTCTGCCTTTTAAAGCTTTGATAGCAGAATGATCTGAGACGTATAAACCAGTTTTCCCTTTAGAGAAAAACTGTGACAGCAAGGCATTTTTTTGCCTGTTTGTTCAGAGCGTAGTGCAAATTAATAAGTGTTGAAGCTAGAAATGGCAAGAGAAAAGAGGAATTAAAGATCACAGAAGCTGGAGGCAGATTTCAAAAGGCTTTTGGAGTCTGTTGGAATGACTCCTACCTCTTAGGGTGTCTCACTAACAGCAGTGCTTATGTCCTTCTTTCTATGATAAGAAGGAAAGAAAAGCTAATTAAGTGTGACAGAATCAGGTTCAAACCATCAAAAAAATCTTAAAAGAATTGTGACTATTAAAGCTGCCTTATCTCTGCCTTAAGAACAGAAAATTTATGTAGTCAGTTGGGGAAGCATTGAAGAATCAGCATTCCATTATAACCAGTGAGTTTCAACCCCCTTCTCACCAGTGAAGTAACCAGTGAATCATCCAGTTTATGCCTGTTACTCTGGTCTGTCTGTATTTGCCACCTCAGTGAAATAACAATCCAAGATTGGTGTTTTGAGGGTGGCTTAGTTTCAGAGACAAAGCTGTTCTTTATAGCTGTTGTTTTACATCTTTTTCTGTACTTTTAAAGGAGGTGATGGAGTGATAGGTCTGGAACAGGTTGTCCGTCTTTGTATTTAAGATGAAGGCAGCAAGTCTGATGATTTTTTTTATTATTATTTCTTTTTTTTAGGTCTGATTGGCTCAATCTTTTCCATCCTACAGTTTTTTTCCTCTCCTCTCACTGGTGCTGTGTCAGACTGCTTGGGCAGAAGACCTGTCATCTTGATGACAGTGGTATGTGTCTCATGCTGATTTTAGTCATGCCATCTCACTACACAGCTGAAGGCACTATGGTCTTGCGGTTAGCACAAAGGATTGGGAAATTTAATGTTTTACGTCTGATGATTGTTGGCTGCTTCTCGCCAAGTCACTTGGCCACACTTCCAAATGCAAGTACTTCAGCTGAGCTTCCCAGATCCAGAATTGTACAAGGAGGCACCAAAATACCTACCATTTGCTGGGATTTTCCAAGATCCCTTTCCCCTGTGTATGGGAATATGACTTCAGATGCTCTGTTTACAAATGTTAGCCTTAATCCCTGTATATTTTAGTTCCCCAAATGACTAATGAAGGCTGATCACTTCATGATCTGTTTTACGGAGTCTGGGGATTGTTGATTGGGAAGTGCTGTACAGCAGTGTAAGATGTGTTTCTTAGGAACGTGAACATTCTCTAAAAAGTTTTCTCTGTTGCTGGTGAGAGTATGGGGTTCTAATTACAGAAAGAGTGCAGAGCAAGTGTGTACACACGTTGTGGAACTTGGCAGCAAATGATATACAAATCCCCCTATTCTGTAGGCTTGTGGAGAGTGAATTAAATAAGCACATGTGCTTATGATTGATTATGAAATTTAAGGGCCAGAACTGTGAATTCTTCTTATTTTGAACGCACAATTCTCTTGAAGTTGAAAACAAGTGGAGAAGGATGTACAAAACTGTTTTGTGTCCAGGACTGATTTAGCTCCCTTTGAACTTTCCTTGCACGTCTAATTTTGTTAGTAATCTCACATTTATATGCAGCTTTTGTGGATTTGTTTCTACTTCTATATTGCTTATTGAGGACATAGTGCAGTATCAGTATATTCAGACATTTATTAAATTTTTTTTTACTAACTGTTTAAAAAAAAGACACAAAAAATCAAATGTTTAGCTGGGAAATGTGCAGAAATGACATCAACTTTGCTCTGCTTTATAAAGTACCCTTTCTTGCTTCTGCAGATGGGTTTGATAACATCATACGCACTATGGGCTGCCTCTAGGACTTTTGGCATTTTCCTTCTCTCCAGGATTGTAGGTGGAATAAGCAAAGGGAATGTCAGCCTCTCCACAGCTATAATTGCTGACTTGAACTCTCCGAAAGCACGGAGCAAGGGCATGGTAAGTTACACGTGACGGGTATATGTTTGGGTTTGCTGGGTAATTTTTAATTGATTTCAGGTGCTCAGAATGTATTCCTCAGGTGTGTATTCATTGATCAAGTGAAAACATGACTTTATATACTACCTTGCTTCTGAAAAGATGCCAGATTGTTTTGCTGGTGAACTCTCAGACTTTACTTGTCACTGACTTTTACCTACAAGTGAAATGCAGGTGCCCTAGAGGTGGAAAAAATACTTGTGTAGGTGTTTTAACTGTTACTCCTTCTGATAACTGTAGTCTTCATTATAATAGCTTAGAAATCAAAAGGTGGTGTGGCCCAATTTTGGTAGCTGGAACCCAGTTGTAGGACACCCCGTTTTTCTCACCTTCCCAAACTGTGGAAGTGCAGCAGCACTGCACAGCACAGCGTGCCTCCTGACTTCCTTGGATGCTGCACTGGCTTCAGGATCTGAGCTCAGTGGGTAAAGGACGTGGCATTTGGCTGACTGAGCAGCAAGTAGTATGAACAGCTGCCCTGCCCTCTTCCAGAAGGCAGTGAACCAGATGGAAACACCTTGCAGGCTGAACTTTGCCTGTGAATTACCAGTTAAATCTTTTATCTTATAAAAACCTTAGGGACCCAAACTTCTATTAACAGATTGTTATAAGCCACTGTGTGGGGACAGCTGCTTCTTGGGAGGGGAAATCTTTAGATTTCACAGTAATAGCTAACGAATTTTCCAAGCAATTTATTATAGTCCTGGTGAGACAAAATAAATTTTTATTTATGGTGAGGGATAGCCATACAGCGCTAGTAAATAAAATGGGTCAGGACCTATTTTTAGGGCTTGAGAGCAAGTAACTTAGTACAGCATGGCTCACATCCATGTGGCTATACTCTCTTCTTTTTCAGAGCAGAGTAGGCACGTTCATCTGCTTTCTGGGAAGAGAATAGCATCTCACTGATGCTATTCCCAAACTGTGATGGGACATTACCTGGGAGAGTGCTAGCTGGGCAGGCTGAAACAACACTGGAGACTGTGAGGTGACACCTAAGTGTGCCCTGGCCTTGTTTAGTGTAGTACTACATGTATAGTCAAATAAACTCTGGAAAGCAGGGGGATTGTGTCCTGGGTTGACACCTGTTTGGGTCCTGCATATGTGAGTACACATCTTTGAGTGTCTCTTAAAGAAAATGAGCCAGATCCTGCACTGTTGTATTCTTAAGCAATCTCACTGAGGCATATGACTAAAATCGGTGCTCTTCTAAGCTCCCATCCAGTGTGTACAGATTCTACCTCTTTTCTTACGTACTGATTTCACAGTGAGTTAATAAATTCTCTTTAGTACCTGTGCTAAATTCAGGTTGTTCTGGGAAGCCTCTCAGCCTATTTGCTCTATGAGACATAAATTCCTAAATACAGAAATTGCCAAAGCATTTTAGAAGCTATAGACGTCATTATGAATTTCTACTATGGTGCTGTCCTCCCTTCTCCAGTTTTACACTACAAAAGTTTATCCTATGGCTGAAGGATCTGCTGGCTGAGCAGTCCCTGGTGTCAGAATCATTATTTCCCTTCCCAGCTTCCTTTTACTCATAACCATGTTGCAGTTTGTTCCTGCCACTTCCCTGACAAGACAGAAAATAAAATCAGTTATTTGGAAATAACAGTTTTTTCACATTTAACACTCATTGCTGTGCACTCCCTACATTGTCAAGGTGGTTACGTTCTGTATCTGGTTGCATTTCTTTAAGGTAAATGTTGGGAAATCCACATTGTTTTAGAACTGAGCTACCTGAACAAACTGGTGTCTAAAACTTCGTGTCTGTGTTCATTGTATCACTGCAGGCAATGATTGGTGTTGCTTTCTCCCTTGGTTTTACCCTTGGTCCCATGATTGGAGCTTACCTAGCCACGGAGACAGAGAAAGGAGAAGTCTTCTATCTTCGTTCAGCGTTGTTAGCACTTATGTTTGCTGTGGCTGATTTGATTTTCATCTTCTTCCTACTTCCGGAGACACTTCCTAAAGAAAAACGGGTAAATGGACTATCAATCTGAAGATCTGTGTTTCTTGCAGAAACAGAATTTGAGAACTGTTGAAATACTGAAAACAATGAAGAAGGGGCTGAGCCAGGATATGAGGAATTTAGCTCATTCCTGGGACTAGGATTTAATATAGTTTTTCAGGCTGGTGTCAAATTTGTTGCATGATGGTCCCATCTCCTAGCCCAGTGTACTAGGAGAAATTCTTTATAACTAACATGTCTGTTTAATTGCTGGGTTTGGTGTGTTAGGTTTAAATTTCTCAAAAACTAATGGGAGCCTAGGAGGAAGAGGGTGAATTTTGAGCTATGATCACAATGACTCCCTGGGGATGAATTTCAGCTAATCATAAAAGTAAATGCATCAGAGACTGGAATTTCTTTCATTTAGCCAGTATATGTTAGAAATTTTCTTAACTATTATCTTGTCTTCACTTGATTATTTTGAATACTGAAGCAGAAAATGTATCTTATCTCTGAACTGTGCAGTCTTCCACAGATACAAAATATCTATGTGTGCTGAAATTCAGTGACTGAATTTGTGGGGCCAAACATTTATTAATATTATGATTTAATATTTTGTGATTGGACACTGTCCAAGATGTATCTGATTAAAGGTCTCTTGGAGCAATTGCCTTTGGTAGTGTGGGAGAGACTGATTTCAGCCCTAGGTAACTGGATGAAGCACTCAAATTGAGGTTTTCAGCTGGATTGGATCTTTTCTATCGTCCCTTGCTTCTAAGCAGCACTCAACCATTGAAGCGTGCTTGGTTTTTGGATAGCCAAACCCATTTGATGCTGAAAATTGTTCTGGAAACTTTTGTCTGCAAGGCTCCTGCTGGGGCAAAACCTTCCCTAAGTATTTCCCAGCAGGTTGTGTCTCATGTGAAATTGGTTACTCGTGTTATCTTCCCAGGCACTACGGCTATTTTTTTTATTTTAATTTTTTTTAACAGCTCTTCCATGTGTCATCTGTTCCTCTTTCCTATTCGGCTGTTTCTAAATATTCCAGATAAAATCCTGTTCTTGGTTAGAGCTGCACACTCTGGCATGGTGGCAACACGTTGACGTAGGGAAGTGCTGTAGAGTGAATCTGTATTCTATAAACAATTCCACCTTTGCTGTAGAGGGATAAGTGGCTTCAGCGCCTTTTAGGACTGTATGATGACTGCATACCTCCTTCCCCCTTTTATTATCCTCTTGAGAGTTCTTCTGATAAGCTAGTCTGTTAGCCAGCATGACTGAATTTTGGTAAGAAAATGAGTGCTCTGTCCCTGCTTTTTGGGGCTCTGTCTCTGTGCAGCAATGGGTATTTCATGAGATGGATTAATAGGTGCCTCTCAGGGTCAGGTCCCAGTCATGCAAAATACACAGGTTATTTGATTGCTGATGAGATAATAGTTTGTCTGGCATTAAGAGCTTCTTGTGATTGGTATCGGTGTTAGTGCTTTTGTGCTTCTACACAGGCTCCTTTCAGCCTGCATCTGGGCAGTGGCCCCAGGTGATTTATGTGTTCTAGGGTATTTGTAATTTCACTCATTAGGCTGCTTTGCTCTTTTTGTTGGATAATACCTCCCACTTTCTGAGTGGGAAGAGAGCAGTTTTCTTGGCCCATGTATGACGGAGGAAAGACAAGTATGTTGGCTGCCTTTCTGGAACTTGGCTGGGCTGAGCTGGAGCAGGTGCTCCTGGAGCATAGGATTGGATGTGTGGAAGGACAAAGCAGTAAAAAGAGGGGAAATGATAATGATAACCGGTAGGAGGATGTGCCAGTGGCATCAGACACCTGTTTCCTTGAAATATGCTGTGTTCTTATGATACTCTTGTTTCTCTATCAGCTCTCTTTTTCACAGGAGTATTTCACACTCATTTGTGTTGGAATTAACTTACAGAAAAGGGAAAGTGGAGGGGGCAGGGGGAACAAGGATGAGTTTTCATCCAAGGAAAACAGAGTTTTTGCTATCCTTCTTCCCCCTTTTTCAAGTGATCCACAAGTTTATCAGGTGAAGAGTGACTAGAGAACTGTACCTTTCATCTGTCAGAGACAGTGGTCTTATGTGAGGTGGCCAAAACAGCTGCTGCTGTGACCTGCTTGGGAGAAGGGAGGAATAGAAAGGTCTCTAGTGGAATCTGTCCCCTTTAAGAGCTTTTGAGTTAATTTTTAGCTAAGCTAGTCATGGGCAAGGCTGCCTAGCTGGAGGGAGGCTCTTACAACTTTTTTTCTAGTGTCCAGCTAATTGTGTAAGGGCTATGGGTAGAGCAATGCAGCATCACTAGCAGACTTATGGAAAAACAAGGCTTTTGCTCTTTGCATACTAAACAATGTCTGATTTGAAGGCTAAGGCTGAAGCTTGGAAGGCCCAGGCTGCATTGCTAATTTGGACTGACTGTGCCTTCAAGACATGTTACTTAGTCTCTCTGCATTACAGGAAAACAGAGTAAACAAAGACACTGTGAGAAATGTCTACAATTCAGGGTGACTTTTGGCGTGATCATGAAGCATAGAAATTAAATACAAGTTAGATGTTGCAGATTTTGAACCTGCGAAGAATCTAAACTCCATGCAGCTGGTGACCTTGACTGAAATTGGCAGTGTATACTTTGTTACTTGGGGGTGGTGAAACACTTCTGTCAGTTTTAGGACAGTGTTTTCAATATGGATCAGTGAATGAAGTAACTTCTAGACCACTGCTTCTAGGGCAAATATAGGAGAAGTTAAAAGAAATTTACATGCACACACACACATATATTAAAAAAAAACCCTAATGTGCGTATATATATATTACATAAAACACTTAAGATTTTAAACATATATGCATATATATGTCCTCAGGACCAAACTAAAATCAGTCTTGCTAGTACAAAGCAGCTTGGCACCCTGACTGACATGGATGATAATTCAAACAAGTACAAACTACAGGGTTTTTTATTACTGGCAAACATGCTTGAAGAGAGTTGCTTGTTACCAGATTCTCTGTGCTGTAGTGCAAACACCATTGTGCCAACAAATGCAGGAACTGAGGATTGCTACAATCCAGCTTCAGGAAATCCTCTTATAGACCTTTTAAAAGCATGAGGAAACTTCTTCTTGGGAGTGTCTGTTTACTCTCTGCAATAGATGCAGTGGAAGGGGAAATAAATATCCCAGTTTGTTCTATGTGGATCAGCAGCTTTATGGCTTTATACAAAACCAGCCTGGTATATTGAACTGGTTGCTGTTGTGAGACTAAGGGGCTCCAGAGCTCTGCTGTCGGATACTCAGAAGCTCTGTCTATCAAAACAAGACAGGGATCATGTTAATACCATATTGAAGGTTGATTTGTTTACAACTTTATTAAATCCAGTCCCTGTGAGTCCTCAGGTCATGCACGGAGATTAAGTTCCGCTGATAATTTGACCTTTAGTCCCTGCCCTCAAGGGGGTAATAGCTCCCTCCCTATCTGGGAAGAGAAAAGAAGTTCATTAGATAAAGTCTGTGCAGTGCTTTGAAGATGTGAAATACTGAGTGTGCGTATTCAGAAATCTTGAGTCTGTCTTATCTCTTCCTGTGACTGTCATGTAAAGTGACAGTCTAAATTCTCCTACTTCAAAAGGAATTTGTTCCTTAAGAATTTAGAAATTAATATTTTCTTTAATTTTCTAAACTTTAGAATAAAAAATAAGCAAATTAAAAAAAAATATTTCCCTATAGATGAAAGAATAAGCATCTCCTAAGGTCCTGTTGATAAGGAGCAAGGAGAGTGTCACTAGATGCATAATTAAGTTGAGATGTACAGAGTACAAGGACCAGAAGTGCTACAAAATGAATTTTCCTCATCAAAAAGCCACACAATGTGGATGGGCAGAATGTCTCTAGAAATCTCTCTGAAATCTCTCCAAGGAATCTCTCTAAAAATTATATTTTCCTTTTCTTCCCCAGGAGGTGTCACTGGCTTGTTAAAAGAACAACCAGTACCAAGAGACCATTGTTTGATGTGCTACACATACTGTTCTCAGATCTGTAGCACACAAGCAAATCCCCAGCTTCCCATGAACTTGCAGGCAGATGTGCCATTATTTTCCCAGTTCATTGGACATGAGGGACGATGCAAAAAATGAATCAAATAAAGCCACCTTCAAGGCTGTGGAGAATGAGCCTCTTCTGCTGGAGCCGGTTCTGTGATCAGAAAGTCTAGGATGTTCTTGGGGGGTCACTCATACCCTAATGCCAGTTGCCTTGTTTCATCTCACATAATTTGTGTAGATGTAGAAGCACATTTGACTGTTACTGTCAATTTCTTGCAGCAGTTATTACACCAGGTTTTTAAATAAACCTCTATTTCTCTGATCAGGTCTCTTCTGTGACATCTGGATTTCAGGCAGCAGTTGACTTGCTCAGTCCTTTGGCTTTATTTCAGTTCTCTGCAGTCACCCGCGGAAAGGAATCCCCTTCAGAGGACAGTAAGTGTTAGCTAGCTTTTTATATTAATATTGTCTTTTTGTATATGGTGGCAGTTTCCAAGTGAAAATTTTACTCAAACTGTTTCAGAATCAGCACTCTGTTCACTCATTTAAAACCCATGTTACTAACTTACGAACAGGGAATTGCAAGTTCCCTTGGATGCTGGTCCTGTTATTCCCAAAAGAAGTTTTTGGACATTAGCGTTTTGAAGATTTCTGACTTGCTACTTGCTTCTTTTTCAGGCACTGGCTGCAGCATGGGGTAGGCTGCAGTAAGTGAAGTGATTTAAAAAGATAGATCAAGGTATGAGTAAGGGAGATGTGAGTTTGCTTATCCAAGCTGCAAACCAGGAAACTTCAGACTGGAATTTTAGTTTTCAATTCAGTACTTGAAAATGGAGGATTTGAGCTGGCTGTTTCTCTATGTGAGATTATTTAAGCCATAGAAAATACAACAGCGTTTGCCAGGTACACCAACTTATCATTCCGTCCTCCTTGCTGCTGCATCGGGAATAGAGTAGTATTTGCCCCTTCAGAGAAAACCTGTTAAACCCTGCATTGGCAGAAAACCAAGTAACATAATCTGTCACAGACCATTTGTAGCTTAGAAAAACGGATGCTGTGTTTTAGCCAATATCATCCTGAGAGCGGCATCGAGGTATTAGGTGGAATGCAAGTATTGATTAAAATAAATAAACAAAATAAATAGATAAATCCCTGTATAGGTGGGGGTGTTAAGGCAGAGGGGCTGGACTAGGTGAGTGAGACCAGGGTAACCCAGAGAGAGATTAGTCTTTTTGGCTCTCCTCCCCTCACAATAAGGGAGGTAGTGGGCAGAAGTCATTTTGTGGCATGCCTTGTACGGATATTTAAAATGAGCATCTGAGGTGAGAACTTTTCCCTGTACAGTTGATATACGTTGCTCTACTATTGTTATTATATTCTCAAGCTATGCTTGAAAAACACCACCGTATTTCTCTCTCCCTTTCCCCCTCCCCCCCTCCCCCCCTCCCCCTTGGTGTGTGTTTGTTTGGTTTTTGTTTGTTTAGATCTTCAGAATCTCAAAATCTTGGGCCTGGCTTATTTCCTGTACCTCTTCCTGTTTGCCGGCTTGGAGTATACACTGAGTTTTCTCACTCACCAGAGATTCCAGTTCAGCAGGTATAGCATACTTAGAAGATAAATGTTGTATGTTTTGTCTAGGATATTTTCCAAAATCTTGATTTAAGGTCTCTTCGCTTACTTTCAAGACAGGTGTCCTGGTCTGAGGTAAAACGGAACCAGTTTTCAGTAATTTCACTTTTCAGCTAAGCCTCTTCTAACTAACTGAACTCTCTGAAATTAACGGCATATTTTTCAGACCGTGTCAGCTTCTAGCAGATAAGGTCTGATATTTATAGTTAATACCAAAGAATGGTATGCAGAGAGGCTCCTGCTTATGCTTATTGCTGTAACAACCAAGGTCAGCTAACTTTATTATGCATCATCGTGGAGGGTCGGAGGCGGAAGACTGTAGAGGAGTCACACCTGCGGGGAGGAGAGGACAGGACAGGTGATCCAAAACTGACCAACAAGGTATTCCATCCCATCTGCCTCATGCTCAGTATAAAAGCTGAGGGATCAAAGGGGTCAGCCCTCTTTCTTCAATGGCCAGAGTCCAAGGAGGACTCTGTCTGTTTGTCTGCCTTTGATCCCAATCCCTGCATTCCCGAATCCAGATCTGAATCCAGTTCCTGTCTGTTGCGGAGTCCAGTCTGGGACTTTTCTAGTGCCTGCTGGTGACATGATTGTCATCCTGGGAGCTCAATACTGGTTTAGTATATATTATGTATATTTCATTATTTTCTCATTGATATTATTATATTTCTCTTATTATTATTTTATTATTAATATTTCATTAAAGTAGGTTAGTTTCTTTTCAACTCCTAAGTCTCTCTCTCTGTGTCTCACATTTCCTCTCCTTTACTCTGAAGGGAGATGCTCTCTCTTCTCTGAAGGGGATAGAGGTAAAAGAGAGCACCTGTCATTTATTTTAGTGGCCAGCCCAGCCCAAACCACAAACCTTTATGAGGTTAGTAAAAACACTTGGCAAACAACCTCTGTGTTCAGTGATACTTGGACTTTGTGGGAACAATGTGTGAAAATGCAGGCACACTGTTTGTCATGAAAGGAAATACTCATTGAATCTACAACTTCTAATAACTAGAGAAAATCAGTACTCAAGATTGTAGCTCCTGAAGTATGTATAGCTGGCCTAGCTGTATTGATAATAAGAAAACCTTTTCTCTTCTAGCACAGAAGAGTTCTTCCGTATCAGGATGAATCTTGAAGCCCAAAAAAGGCAAAGGATGGAGGGATAGCTATGTGATTATATTTGCTCGTCAGAGTTCTGCATTGCATACAGTGTATAGTCATTAAATCATAGAGTTAGATTTCCTTTAGTCAAACACTAGAGAAGAAAGATAACAGAATCCACTAACAGCGACTCAGCTTGAAATACTTTTCCTGCCAGCTTATACGAAGATTTCCAGCCAAGAGCATGGTCTTGCAGCTTGATTCTTTATGTGTGTCCCTCCCTTTGACTAATTCTCAGGGGTTTGTCTCATCTTTCCCTGTCTGTCTTTCATTATAGGTTGTGGCTTAACTACTGTGTGTGTGTCAAGGAAAGATTTTCTAGTGTATTAAGCTTGCTTCTGCACAGTCCTTTCAGGATAGCCATGCACTGAGATGTACAGCTTTATGCTGACAGTACAGGCTATGTGACAAACAAGCTTGTTATGGAGGTGAAAACTTTTAGTTGACAATATCCACATAGTTTAGTAGGTAAGAGAGGTGAAACAGTAATTTGAAGAAATATTTGAGGGCGGAGGGAGTGATGTTGCAAGCTTCCCGGTGCATGATCACCACCATGCCAGTGTCCACGTTGTGCCTTGGTGACTTTAATCAAACTCTGCATGAGTGGCGGCAACAGTTGTGAGAAAGCAAAATGCTTGTTCCATGGAAACCAACAATTCCTGTGCATATAGCACAAACTTCCATGGCACAGGATAATTAATGTGTTGACTCTTTGTGGGCCACCCTAGAAACAACTGAACTACATCACAGCAATGATGGTGATTGCAGAGATCAATTCATTTGCTGCTGGCAAATGCTACAGTCAGAGCATTTCCCAGCAGCAGTCCCATCTCTACATAAGACTTCAAAGGTTTATCTTCTTGCTGTCTGCCTGCCATGGAAACTAATGTCAGCATATTAAGAACTTTGCACTGCTCATGCAAGCACAAAAAAGTACCTTCTTTCTCTGGTTCAGGAAAGGGTCTACGCTGAACCTGCGAGTCCCAGGGTGGAATGTTCTGTGCGTGACTCCATAATCTGTGTTTTTGCCTCCCTTCTAGCATGCAGCAGGGCAAGATGTTTTTCTTTATTGGAATAACAATGGCTGTGATCCAGGGAGGCTATGCTCGCCGAATCAAGCCAGGAAATGAAATCAGAGCTGTAAAAAGGGTAAAAAGAAAAAATAATAATTTTTTTTTCTTTTTCTTTTCCGCCACAAATCTGATATGTTAATTTTCAATCTAAAGTGGAATGATAGGCAGTTGGAGTCTATAACTGTACTTGTCCAATCAAAAGAAGTTTCTGTCTCATTAATCCAGCTAAATGACTTCTCAAGACCCTGGTTGTTGGGCACTTGTCAGTCTCACTAAACTTTGGAACATTAGAGCCATTTCTTACCATATCAGCTACAATATTATTGAAACTTTGAGTTCTTCACATACACTCTGTTCTCATTCCCTACTGCAGTTTTATGTCTGCACAAGCTAGGTAAAATGCTTGAAGATTACACTTCGTTTCAGTGATTTCTCTTGCAGTGCAGATGTTGAAACTACTAAAGCTGCTTCAGAGCTGATCTCTGACTCTTTCTGGCAAATGATTTTCAGGGATATCATCAATCTGGCCATCTCCGTGCTTGGCAGGCTTTCCCTAGAGTATATTTCACTGGTGGGTGGGGGAAACAGATTCTTCCTCCAATCTTGGATTTGTGATCATCAGTATTCCATGTAACAATAGCATGTACCAATGTTCAGACAGCAGTTTCACTGATGAAAGTGTGCATTTCTTTGTTTTGCTTGTCTCTTTCTTCATGGAGATGATGATGCTGCTGTACTGGGATGACAGGGAACAGTTCCTTGCAGCTTATACAGCTGTGGGACAAGTAGATGTGTTGTCATTTACATTTGTGCGTGGAACTGAACAAAGCAGATTTGGAGTGCTTCTGAACTTTTGTTGGCTGCTTGGTAATAGGTATGCTTGGACTGTTAAAGCCTCCATCAATTTATTATACATTATTTTGAGGCCAGTGTGATTTCAATGGTGGCAGGGTAAAAAAAGATTACCAAACTGCACTGCATTCCAGTGAATTGACTCAGCTTTTCTTAAAGTTTTTTCTTCTGGTGAAACCATCTCCACCCTGCTCCCTGGCAGGCAAAAGTTAATGGTACGTTTGTTGTGTCACATAGGAAGCATTTCCCTGGGAATGAAAACTCAAGCTACTGTGTTAGTGCTGCTTTATCCTCTGCATCAGCTTCCTCCATGTGCTCTGCCAACCTGCTGTGTTTGCTGTCACTGCACTGCAGTTTATGCAAACTGTGGTTTGCCCCACTAATTTTTATATTCCTTCTACTTCCCTGCACTAAGAAGTGTAATTACCTTGAAATACTCACTTAGTTTAGTTGGTCGGGGCTGATCACTTCTCATAAACACCCATGTGCAGTATGCAGAGACTTGCTGGCCCCAGGGCGCTCTTTCTGTGGATGTATGCAGCTTGAGTGGCTGTTGTGGGAGTTTCCCCTTTTGCTTAAGTTATTCTGGCAATTTGTGAATCTGGATCATGTGGTGAATGTGGCTTCTCTTAGTACAGTGATTACAGTAGCTTATTTATAACTGAATCTTCAAATTGAGACATTTGGTGGGAGTGAGCACCCTCTTTTATGAAACATGCAGCAGATCTTAACTGATCTGTCTTTTCTGCGAAAGCTCTGTATGTGAGGGAGACATCACAGGGGGAACTGAAGTCCAGGCTCTTGGAGAAGATGAAGAATGTTTTTTCTCATTGGGTTTGAATTTCAAATGCCATTCTACCTCACGTTTTTTTCTTCTTGGCTCCAGAAGTACGGACTCTGAAAGCTAAAGATAAAATCAGTCAATACTGCTGAGAAAAAGCAGAGGAGCTGTAATCCTGTTGCACACAAGCTTTTTGATCTCTTATGCCAGCTCAAGAGATAAAGAGTTAAAGCTAGAGTTCTGTCCAGTTCAACACAGAACAAGAGAAAAAAAATCACCAAAAAACCAGTAGATCATGTGAGGGAGAGAACTCTGCAGAGATCATCTTTTCCTCAGTTGTGGTAAATTAGTGGTGGGATGTTGCCTGTGTTGCAGGTGACTCCAGCCTGCATGTGGTCGGCAATCATGCGATAGCCAGAGAAAACAGAAAAGTAAATTGCACTGATGTGTGGCCATCTAGGTGAATTTGAAATGTCTACTTGGGAAGAAAGGGCTTTCTGCTACTAACTTAAATGTAGTTCCATCAGCAGAAGAGAACTGGCAGGACACTTAGAATTCGGCTTTAACAAGCAGGGCTTAAATGTAACTGTGTGACTCATTCATTTTGCAGGCTATTATGCTGCTGATTCCAGCTTTCTTGTTAATTGGATGGGCTGCAAATGTGACCATGCTGAGTGTTGGACTGTTGCTGTACTCTTTCGGTAAGCTATTCACAATGCGCTGAAAGCTAAGCACAAATAATTTTTCTTCATATATTTATTCACCCCATTAAAAAAGATTCACTTCTAATTTCAAACTATAAGTAACAGAAAGTTAACATTGCTGTTTATAAAATATGGAAGAAATAGTGTCTGGGTTTTTTTCTGATGCTGTTTGTATATCACAGGAAGTTGCCATGGTGATATTTGGATGCATCCCCAGTGCTCCTGTTGTCCCGTCTCACTGGGGAGCTCTTGAGGGTGTTTTTTTCCCCCTCTTATCAGACCTAGAAGCAAAATATTCACTAAATAGCTCAGCTCAAGAAAAGAAGGGAGACAGCATGTCTTTGTATTTCTATGGTGGCTGACTTATTTCTTAGGCAACAGGCTGAAGAGACCTGCACGCTCTGAAGCTGAAGGCTGGTGTGTGCGTTCAGGTTGAGCAAGGGTGAGGGTAAATCAGTGTTGCCCTGAACATTGTGGCACGGGGCCGTGCTGGCTGGACACCGCTATGCTCTCTTGCATTGAAAGCTGCTGGCTCAGGGAGGGAGCTAAATTCCACCTCTTGTTTTTGATAAGTGCAGATGGTTTTCAAAGATGTTTAAGTAAGTGTTTACATAAATAATATTCTGCCAATTTAAGCTGTTATTCAGGGAAATAATTATGAATGAAGTTGGATTCGTCTGCTGAAGCGCCTATCTGAAAAGAGATTTCACATATTCCCAATGCTGCTAACTATTGTTAAGAAGCTTCAAATATGACTAATTACAAAAGTAGACTTCTCTTTTGCATGATACAGCTTGCTTTAAAAGTAAACTGTAAACCACAAAATGTATGTGTTTAGTAGCTTGCTTGTCTAAGGACAGCTGTGTGTTTGACAGGTTTCAAAACTCTACATCTTGTCTACAGATTAACTTGGTTTTGAAAGCCCACTGGGTGAGGAAGGGTGAGAGGAGGTATTCATTTTGTCTAACTGTGCTTCTACAATAGAAGCTTCATCTTCCTAGGCTCCATGCCTGGGCAGAAGGCCCCATCTCTTCCCCAGTTATGCCAGCTAGAAATGCCTCTGGAGGGGCCACTTTTCCCCCTCTCTTCCTCCCTCTGCCTCAGGTGTTAGGGCAACTGCAGTTAAGGCAACATGTTTATCGTTCCTGCTCTCCAATTGTCCTTTCCTTCCCAGAAAAGATTCTGCTTTGTATGCTTAAAGCACTTCCTTCTTGGCAGAAAAAGCCTCTGTTTCAGTAAGAGGGCAGTGATTGCTGCACAGTTCTTGGCTTTTGTGTCCAAAAATTTTGTAACCTTTTCTTCTTGGACTTGACTGTCTCATATTTCCCAAGACAGAACGTAGCTGTCTCTTTCATCCATGAGTACAGTAAAGCCATATGCATGGGGACAGTGCGATTCTGTGTACAGCCACCTCATTGTCCATTTGAAATATGAGCATTTCCCTTTCCCTGCTCCACCTGACAAGACCGCGGCGATTTGGAAAACTACCAGTTAGCTGATCTGACCTATCCGCCCCTTTCCCGTGGGCTCACAGAATGAGAGACACTAATGTGAAACATCTGCTCAGAGCACTCATGGTGCTGGGCTCTTCGTGCAGGTTGGCTTTCAGGGGGTGTTTTCATTATTGAACTGGATTAAACCTGATGATTCATTGCTGGTACAGTGCCCCAGAGCTCAGCATATTTCTCTGCAGTAGTAATGAGTTTGGGCCACATGTTTTTCACTGTTGCTCTTGTAACTGTTCTAAGCGCTCTGCTGTTCATTGACAGTCTCTTTTGTGGATTTTTCCAGCTGCAGCCATTGTTATCCCGTGTTTGTCAGCAGTGGTGTCAGGTTATGGTGAGTATCTTTCCTGCTTTGAGTAGTAGCCCTTGGCCACATAATTGACCTTTGTATAGACTTGGCTCAAATACAGAATTGACCTCAAGTTTAGTGATGCATCAACAGGAATGCTTGTGGTGTAGGTCCACCTCGGATCTGAATGTTGCACCAGTGACTCTGGCTGCTGCTTGGCTTTAAGGAAGGCCTCTTTCCCCCCAAACGCATTAATGAGGAAAGCAGAAATGCTGAGTGTTACAGGGAACTGCTACTCCACGTTGTACGTATGTAACCCCAAAGGGGTAACCACCCCTGCACGAGCGAGGCTAAAGCCTAGAAAAGAGCCCTTCCTGGTCACTCGTGTGCTGCCCCTTCTCAGTACAGCCAGCGATCCGTAACTGCAGGTACCCTCCGCTCGCACCATGCTTTGCTGCGGGGAGGCAAACCAGCTGTGTGATGCGGAAGGTGCTACAGCCTTCAGCCCCTTCCCTTCTATGAACGTCCTTCACAGAAGGGAAGCAAAGCGGGGCTGCTTGGGATAGGAACACAATATCCTGACACAGGGAAATGCAGAAACATCCTGCAAGGAAGCATAGGAAAACCCAAACTGACTTCTACCTGTTTCTGAAAGCTGGCGGCACACCATAATGGATGGTTTCAGAGCTAACAAACAGCAATGAGCTGTTCAGAGTGGACATCACTATCACGCTTTAATTTCGTACTGTGTAATGCAGCTTGTTCCAATGCAATGGGGAAACTTGAAGCAACCTTATTTCTGGTACAATTAAAAAGATGGAGAACAGCGGACAAAGAATTAATATTGTGGGCAAAGGCCACAAACAGCACTGAGCTGGGAATGGCCTGGGTTCTCTGAAAGAGACACCAGCCAGCACTGCCAGCAGTAAAATAATTTCTTTCAATTTCCTTAGAAAAGACCTTCTAAGGAACCTTCTAAAACCTTCCAGGTTTGTGGCACTGGTTGCTGTGTAACCTTGTAAAGCAGATGTAGCTGTGTTGCCATCTGTGGATGACACAGTTTGTTCTTTAGCTTTTGTTCAGCTGGTTGCCAGCACTACAGTGATTGCTGAGGCAAAAAAGTAAGGCTTTGGTCATTAATGTCACCTGTATGTTGCTCTTATTTAACTTGCAGCCTGGCTTCTGTATTTATTATCCACCTGTGCCTCCTCAGCAATATCTGGTGTACAATGTAAAGCTTTTTTGTTGGTTTTTTTTGGGGGGGAGTGGGGAGAGTGCAGTACAGTTGTCCAGGGATAAGCACTCTTGACAAGCCCTGGTGTTTTTTCACTGAAGCAGCCAAGTTTATCTTGATGGAGGGGAAATAAATGCAGCTTGGGCAGTGAGTGTGAAATGAAAGGAGGGCGAGATGCATGTGGGAAGTATCTCCAAAAGACCAAGGCTCCAAGAGCTACCGCAGCGCTCTGCCTGGCGCACTCCCCCAGCGAAACCTCCACACTGAGCAACAGCTCTCTCCTTGCGCAGGCTCTGCCAGCCAGAAAGGACGCGTCATGGGGATCCTGAGGAGCCTGGGTGCCCTCGCCAGAGCCCTGGGACCTATCCTCTCTGCTACAGGTGGGTGCAGCCTCCTGCTCCTTTGCCAACATACAGCATTGCTCTGGCCCCCACAGTCCAGGTGGGTCGGAAGGGGAAGGGAAAGCACCAACTATTTCAGAGCCATAAAGTTGTCCTTGAAGAAGCAGGTACCCCTGAGACCTGCACCAGGGGCAGAACACAGCCCTTGTTAGCACCAACAAAAGCCTTGTGGATGAGTTTTAAAAGTTCCTACAAGCAGAGATAAACTAGACAGCAGCTATTGCCTCACTCTAAAAATTCCAGCTGCAGGATGAAACTAACCAAGCTCCGTATGTAGCTGTGCGGGCAGAGGGGCACCACAGAGGGCTGGGCCCCAACATGCAGAGGAGGCTGACCAGGAGCCCTTGCTGGGCTTGTTTTTAGCCATTTTTGGCAAGCAACCCACCTGCTGAGGGTCTGCCCTGGGCTAGCAGGAGTCAGTGAAATCAAGGCCTCCTGTGCTGCGGTAACTGGTTCTGCACATCTTACGAAGCTGCATCCCAAGATGATACAAATTAAGTAGGACCAGTCCACCACATGCAATGAAGAACTTTTCAGCATTAAAAGCACCTGTAACCTATAAACTAGATGAAAGAGTCCACACTCTGCTACTGCCCCGGAGCTCAGGGAGGTTAGTGTGCAGTGCCTCATGGCCATGGCTCAGGCCAAGCCTAGACTGTGCCTAAGGAGCACAGGGTTCAGTTCCCCCGAGCCATGACAGGGTAGAGGGACAGAATAAGGGGAAGCAGCCAGACAACAAGTCAGAGTGCGAACTTGGAGCTAATGTTATGTTTGAGCACAGCCAGAGCCCTTTTCCTGGGCCTTGGACTCCTGAGTGTTTCACATAAGGGGACTGATGCCACCAGTGAGAGCCCTTGAACAGCAGCAGAGCCAGCGCCGGGAGCCGCCGTGGAGGAGGTGCTGGGGCAAAGAGCTAAAGAGTTGCCTTGTGGCTAAAGCTGAATGTGTGAATATGAACATCCCCATTGCCATACTGGCAAGAACAACAGCATCCTATTTAAAATAACCACTTTTAATGTGCTGGTTCCTTGGAAGAGAACCAGCACTGCTGTTAGCTGCCTCCTCGCTGTAGCTTGTGTGCCAGCAAGGCTTTGCAGTGAAAGATCAGGTAGTTCTCTGTTCACCAGTTGTATCAGTAAGTTATGGAGAGCAGCAGCTTTGAAGGCCAGTTTACATAGCTGCAAGGCCAAGCATACTAACAAGCTAAATCTTGTTCTCTCCGCAGTTTACTGGCTGGCAGGGGCAGAGGTTTGCTTCACTGCCTGCGGAGCTTTGTTCCTCATCCCCATCATTTTACTTGGTTCTATAAAACAGCAGACAAAGGTGGAGTAGGCAGTAACCACCAGACTGTCACCAGCTTCTGAGGACCTCTACAAGACCGGACTCTTGGCACCCAACTCTGCTGATCAAACAGGAAGAGGAGGATTTTTATCTTCTGGCAGGGATACGCAATGACCATTTGCGGCAACAACAGACTTCACGTTTCTTATGGCCCACCACAAGCAGTTATGTTTAAGACGACCTCCCACCTGGCTTGGCCAGTTTCACAAATGGAAAAAAACCCCACAAAACTGAGAAGCAGAGATGGGCATGGACAGCAACAGGGCACAGTGCAATCCCAACTCACCACCACGTGCTGCTGAGCACTGCACTGTGGGGTACAGAAAGCCCTTTCCTGCTCCTCTCCCTTCGTCACCCCTCTGGGAAGGGGGCTGTGTCAGCTGGCAGAGAACAGCTCCACAGGGAGCTGTACTCCACAGTACAACTCACAAGATCTCCACAAATGCTCAGCAGACCTGGAAAAAGCTGTATCAATGATCAAAAACAAAACCGAGAGGCATACTACAGGCTTCCCAAGCCTGACCAACACTTTGGTGCAGGGGGACTGTTTTTAATATGCAATTAAATTTTGAGAGATGTTTTATATTTCTAATACTGTGTGATGGTTTTTGACGACCAAGCACTGCTCTTTTTGCGTTACAAATAAACTGTTACATTGTACACTCATCTAGTCAGTTACTTACAGTGAAGATGGGACACCCCTGTAAACCAAACCTGGCTGGCTGGCCCAGAACTCCACCCGCAATCATTAATCAATGCATAAATCATTAAAAGAAAGTGGAGCTAATTAAATTCAACAGGCTACAGCTGTAGAATAAAACTGTACAAGTTTTGAAAGCAGAGCAGGAAAAGACTTTTTTTTTTTTTTTAAAGATTTTTATTTGTGAGTAGAACTTAATGATACAAGAAAGAAAGAAAAAAACCCAGGACTTTATTCTGCCCCAAAGTGTGTAACCATACCATACATGACTACATTTCATATTGTAATACAAAGAATTAAAAGAACAAACTACAAAATTAGAAATTAAGAGTCATTGCATATGTGGTCAAGATAAATGGAAGGACTCCATTAAAGAACTGAAACATATAGCAATTAAGTCATTTAATTACGACCCTGCAATAAAACACAATTTAGCAAAATAAGTATTGTATGCTTCCTAGTGTACAGAGGACATACAAGGTTAAAGTAGAAGCTGAAAGCCGTTGGTGCCATGCAGTCCGGACTGAACGTTGCTGTTTCGGGGTCTCTCCTGCACAGTGCTGCTCCTGTCCCACCCTCCTCTGCCCCGTCCGCAGCAGGTGACCTCACATTTCTCACAGGATCAGTTACTACCTCGAAACCCCTTTCCTCACATGAAGCCTCACAGCTCTCGTTCTTCCAGCTGTTCCCCCTTGGCTGCCTGAGACCAGCCCAAGGTATCAGCACCTCCCAGCCTAACCTAGGCCTTGGTCACCCACAGCTGCCTCCAGCTGCTCAACCCACCTCTCCCTTTGATGGTTTTTGCTGCATGAATGTAAGGCATTAGTTTTCTGCTATTTTACCCATTGCAATGTTTAATATTGTCCTAAAAGGTTACATCCATATCCTGTTTTGTTACAGACGCTTACTGTGAATCAATGTGTTTCCCTCTCCCACACCGGGGTGTCAATGTTTTCTGCTGTTAACACCAGAAACGCTAATACTAGAAACCAGAAGCAGTTACCCACCTCCCCCGTTTTTGGCCGGGGTAATTACGCACGGTTTCTGGAGAATTCCTGCAAGCTTTACCTATCTGATCTTAAACTACTTTTACGATTAGTGATAGACAGAAGCATGGCAATAACTGGAAAATAGTGAATTCAGTGGCAAAAGTGATCATCTTTACCATGCTACATATTAAACATTTACAGCAAACTGTGAAAATACACCTTTAAGGTTACTTGGGATTTCTGTACTTTACTGCTGGCAACAACAACAGAAAATCAAAGAAATGCCAGTTTTTGTAAGTGAAAATAATTAATATAAAAAAGGTTAAATATTCAGTGTAATGCATTTACATTTTATCATGGGAAGGAACAAACACAAAAGGCCGCAAATAGGGTTTATATGCAGCAGGTTTGCATGTGCACCCAAGGGATTTTTAAGAGGGTGAAAAACCCCTGTGCTAAGGCCCAAAATACAACTGCCCATGCTTCACACCACCAGCTGAAAAACTTGTGAAACTCTTCTAATACAGTTACTTTTTAACCTTTTCTAACAGCCAAATTACCATATGACTGATTCTTAGGGAGGCGAGATTGAAAAGACAGATTTCCCTTAAACTGTATTCACTAGAAAAATAAGATCGGGCTCTTTCAACACACAACATGAGCAGAACACACGACAGTTATTTCAGTCCTAGACATCAATGATGATTTCAAGTGCCAGTTATAAAATAAACCAAAGTGAAAAATACTTTCATTTTGTTACAATAGAGGGGAGAAAGAGAGGAAGGAATGGATAGCCGCAAAGCCTGACTAAAACATGGTCAGTAATCACAAGCTTACAGAAGTTTACATGTCAGTTCACGAATACGTCCCCCTTGAAATCACCACTGCAAAAGGATCCTCTCTAAAAGTCAGTATTGAAGACAAAATTTACCTGTGACTTGGAAGAGAATATCGGAAAAGAACACTTCTTGTGGTAAGCAATGTGTGTTTTATTTTTAATTGTGTAATTTTTTTTTACTCTCTTGTAAAGCAGTGCGGGTTTTAAATTAAAAATAGTGATTCAGTGCCTTCCACATGGAAGTCATTTACATTTGATTATGAATTAGGGATCAGATCTGTGGTAGCTGCTGAAAACACAGGATTAGCACCTTTTTGGACATTAGTTTCTGGTTATAACCTTAAACAATCAAGCCGTAAGTTGAGGGGCTGGTTGGATTACTTGCTGCATTCATTTAGGTAATAAGACAAAACACTCAGTACGATCTGGTACATTCTAGTGGTTAATGAATTTTAAAATATGACAGTGTTTCTGCAGTGTGTTTGGCCTTTAGGAGTCACTCTTCTTTTTGCTCTTCTTCAGGAAGGAAGGAGTGCGAAACTTCTTTTTCTTTTTCGATGGGGACTTCCCTGGAGATTCATCACTACCTGCATCAGCTGCTGTCCCCTCCTCAGCTGTTGGTGTTACTGGCTCTCCAGCGGGCTGAGACTGGGGTTCCTTATTTTCCACTGCAGGCGATTCTGTTTGGCTTTTGGACACATCTTCATCACATCTCCCTTCCTCCTTTCCTAAGGGAGGGAAGCCGAGTGCTTCTGAAGGCTCATCAGGGGTGAGATCTGGGAGGGTTTGCTTGAAAGTTGCAGCGTCACTGTCATCTTTGTAAGTCTGGTCCTGCTGTGTCTCTAGTGGACGGACAGACAATGACACAATTAGTTTACGTAAGTGTCCCTAGAACAGAGAAAGCCAAGCAAGTTGATGGTGAGCACTCTCTATAAAAAAACCTAACACATTTACTTTGCGTAAAAGCCTTTGTAATAGGTCTGTTCTCCTTTAGCTCTGGGCACAGACATAGAAATAAGACATTCAAAAGTTTTGTTTGTTTTCAAGCTTCTTATCACAGAACAGATAAAGCTGAATTCCATCATGTGGGCGTAAACAAGCAAGAAAGTAACTGTTCAGACTTCTCTCATGATTTATTTACACCATTTACAAGCAACATGAGACTTTAGTACAGTATGCAGGAATTAAACCTGCAATTTTCATTGGCCTTGAAGAGAGCATCATGAAATTCCCTGTCTTGATTCCTTTCTCTTTTGGTGGGATAAAACTAATTGCTGGTTTGCAGTGATTCAAGGCATGCAAACCCCTTAGCTTCTAAACTGTTGGCTTGCCAATTATTAATCACAATGCTTGGATTTTCATAATCTTCTTCCATGAGATCTAAGAGATGTTGCTTCACAATATGATTTCCTATCACAAAGGCTTCATTATTTTTGCAGGATATGAGTATATATTATGGATTCCTAGAATTAAAATCCATGTAGTTTATAAAATTAAATGAGCTCAGCAGGTTACGCAATACAGCTTTTTTTTTTTTAATGTATGTAATGTCTAACAGCAAAACGCACTCCTGTGTAAAGGAACATCAAAAATCTAGTGATAACTTCTATGTCCAAAGCTGAACTTTACCACTACTCCCTCAATTATAACACCTTCCTCATTCACCGCTATGCTTTAGAGATGTGCTGTTTAAAGCTCCTCTTTATGCATATACATTTAACAATAAGCACTTTTTAAAGTTCCCTGCAATGTTCATCACCGCACTGTAGCAGAGAAGTATCTCGTTAGCTGTGTCAAACATATCCCCATTGATGTTACGTAAGGAGGAATTTAGAATGAAATCCAGGCCATGCTTATTGTAAGGCACAAAAGGCAGGCAACTATTTTTTCCCCTTTTAAAAATCTTGTTCATTTTAATTTGAAAAGACTGAAGGCTTTCACAAGAATTTACAGGAAATACTGGATACTTTCCCATTTTTCCTATGGAAATGACAATGAGCGTTCTTTTTATTTCTGCCAGAAATTACTAATCCTCTAATACATTTTAGAGGGCTCTGTTCTGTGAGTACCTGCTAGAAAACCCAGCATGTTTTTCCTAGAGCACCAGGAACTCCTAATAGGTTAAATAAACAACACACACTCGTATTCAGTGCCAAACACTCAGAATGCGCAAGGCAGCAGTTTAAAAGTTATAATGCAGGCAGGATTTAAAACAGCGTAAAAAAGAAAAAGCGATTATGTACATTACAAGCTGCCTCCTGAAGCTCTAGTTTAGCCCGTACGTGTATGTTGACACACAGATTTGTAAGAAGCACCACCTACAATTCTTTGCTACCACTACGCTCTCTTTGGATTTCATTTTACTTTTCAGGAATGAACTGAACGCATTGCTCATCTCTTCTCCCTGGGATCCAGTGACAGGACACGTGGGAATGGTTCAAAGCTGCACCAGGGGAGGTTTAGACTATGCATTAGGAAGCACATCTTTACCGAGAGGGTGGTCAAACCCTGGAACAGGCTTCCTAGAGAGGTGGTGGATGGCCCAAGCCTGTCAGTGTTTGAGAGGCATCTGGACAATGCCCTTAACAGGCTTTAACTCGGTCAGCCCTGAAGTGGTCAGGCAGTTGGACTCGATGGTCATTGTAGCTCCCTTCCAACTGAAAATAGTCTATTCTATACATTAGCTGGCCCAATTTTTAGAACAGGCACTAAGTTAGATTGTCAGTTTTATTTTATCTTATCTTTTAAAAAGAAAGTTTTAAACAAAGTTTTTAAAAAGGGATTAGAAATTCTTAAAATTAGAGAATAGGAAGCTACAGGCATTCAAACAGCATTTGCAAGTTGGCCTAAGCATTGGATAAATATAAACAGTTTTATAACTCATTAATTCAGGACTTCTACCCTTCCCAGTCTGCCAAATTACCATCATCTTTATTAAACGGATTAACATTATGCTGGAATCAGAGAAACATCTGTTTATTTAGCTTGCTGAGGGCAGTATTTTACCAAAATTAGGGAGATTTACAAATTCCACACATGGTAAAGAAAGCATAAAATATGTAAACGCCTTGCTATTCTACTTGATGGATTTCAGTAACGTAAGTAGGAAGGTTTAAAAATAGATCTTGCTGCAAAACCTTTTTACAGTTTAAAAACTCAGCAGTACCTCAAAATTTCTTAAGTTTTTTAGAATAATCATGTCTACATCCATGCTCTCCCTTTATATATACTGTGGCATAAGAGTTTGAAAAGTGACAATACTGGTGTGTGTTTACAATTCACATTATTTATGAAATTCAAGGTGGTGGTATTTTTTTTTTTCCTCAACACAAACATGTCAACAAACATACAAACTAGGCTGTAATTGAGTTAACACAAAACACTTCTGACTTCAACTACACTTAAATAGAAACAATATGAGGAAAAAAAGTTGAGAAGCGGCTGTATACAGAGAACATTGTCATCCGACAGAACTTGTGCCAACCAAAGTCGTCATGGCATGAACTTCCAGTTACTCTCTAAAATAAGCTTTGTATGTTTGTCCTGGAAAACTTACACAACTAGAAGAGTTTGTGGAACACAATTCTCAGTTTAAAAGAGTTTTCAGGTTTTACAGCTTTATTAGTAACATCACAGTTGTCTATAACGCAGTTTGACTTACATATCTGTGACAAACACACTGACTTTCAGATATAACAGGACATACAAATGGAGGGGGCCAAACATCCTTACTACTTTAAAGCATAATCTGATGCAGCCCTGCAGATCTAGCCAAAACAGCTGTAGAAGTTGCTGCCGCCAAGTACTTGCTATTATTCCTTGGTTGGAATTTGAATTTCCCTACAGCTGACATCTGTAACATAGGAGTAGTTCCATATCCACTTCTGTGCAGAAGTCTGCTGGGTAAGTTTAAATCAATGTCAGTGGTAACACTTTTGCACTGGAATAGATTAGGAACCGTCTTCCATTTCATTACCAGGTCCAAGCTGTGTAGGCAGCAGTAAACTGTCAGGGCAGAAGCTTCCAGGCCTGTTTCAGCTATATCTGAAAGATAACTTCAGACTATTCCTTTTAAAACTGAGGAATCAGACACACAGATATGGAGACACATGATGTCACTTTCACAGTCTCTTTCAAAGGGGGAATGCATTTTAACACATGATCTGTAACTACCTAGAATTTCATGAAATCAAGAACTAAAGAAATCAGCATCTCAACTGAAAAAGCCTGCTTAAAAAAAAAAAGCAAACCCAACAGATGCGAGAGTGAAGCAAAGCACATAAGCAGGTCAGAGTATGGAATGATACTTACTATGGTAACAGGTACTCTTTAGCATATCCATCTCCTGTTTGTAACGCAGCCACAAGAAGAAAAAAGCACAAGTAGAGAATCTATGCATTCATCACAGCCATTGTGTTAAGTTAGAAGAATGGTTGCCACCATTCTTATAGAAAACAGAATGAGATGATGTAGTGAATGGAAGACTAACAGACAAGTGATATATCCAATGTACAAAGTAAAAGAAACACGACAAAAATTAGATTACACCTGTTCAAGGTTGTTATTTTATCCTTTTTTGAGGAAGTTGTAGATTTTACCAGCCCTGCTCTCATTTTAGTTAAAACTACCATGTTAAGGTGAGCAAATGAAGATACTTAAATTAAAATTGAGCTGGAAAAAATATTTACTGAGGTGTAATCCAAGTACAATAATGTTTAAGAAATGTGCAATCAGTGAAGGAGATTTACCAAAGTATTTAAATTTGTGTCTGGTTCACTGTAAGACACTACTTCATTTCATAAGAGCAATTATTTCTCACAGAAAATGTACAAAAGCGTAAATCAGTTGAGAAACACCAAGAGATGACAAGGCAATTCTGAAGAGATGAAAATTTGTCTTTATATTAATGCACACTTCTTTATTATTGTAAACATAACTCCTGTTACACTCATAGTTCAGTGTCGTATATTTTAGGTAGTATAAAAATAAAATACAAGAAGTAATTTACCTTTATTATTAGATACTAGTTCATGTATTTTCATGCGTCAGTCACTAATGATGCAGTTACTGGTTTCCCCTGGCCCCCAAATCAAAAGAACATACCTTCCTCTATTTTAATCGGCGTACTGGGAGGAGTGCGAGCTGAAGTGTGATCAGGGGGACTTCTCTCTTTCTGTTCTCTGCCATCTTCTGAAGGTTCTGCAGATGTAGACAAAAAGAAATTAAAAAGGCAGACAAAACCTTTTAGCATGTGTGAAAACAAGTGTCCTTTTGCTCCACGCACACAAGATACAAATACATTTTTCTGAATCAAAATTCTGCCAGGATATTAAATAATACCAAAACAAGCAAAAGAAAATTAAGTGATAGTTTGATATTAACAAAACTGTTCAACTCACAGCTGTGCTGTAGTGTTGTGTTTTGTTTTGGGTTTTTGGGGTTTTTTTTGTTTTGGTTGTTTGTTTGTTTTTTCCCATAAGAATGGATTAATAATACAATTGTTTATGAATTGGTTTATCACATTGTTTTAAGGAAAACTTGTGAGGAAAAACCACAAGGAAGATATAAACAAATATGGGGGACAAGGGGGAGAAATGCTATCAGACCTACACAAGATAAAGCTCTTTTGCTTGCTTTGTATTGCTGAAACTTGGAGTAAACAAAATCACATCCCAAAAGAAAAGACGACTACACAGATAATCAGAGAAACATGCAGTAATTAAATGATTCAAAACAGATTTTGCAGTGGTTTGCCTATTTGTTATTCGTTAGGAGGGTCCCCCTTGCTTCCAAGTTTAAACAGCCCTAGATCCAAAAGAAAACATTAATAGAGTACACCACATATCAGGAACAGTATTAAAACATTGTTCCATACAGTTCACCTAGCCAATTAAAAGTGAAATCAGTCCCACAGATGAGAGCCAACTGACAGAATCTCCATATGGTGCAGGTAAAGAGGTTGTTCCTTAGATTGCAAGCCCAGCTGTACCATATTAGTAATACCTGAGGCCTCAGCCAAAAGGTCAGGATCAGACCTTAATGCTTTGATCACTGCAGTATGAAATTCCTTATGGGAGGACTTCTGCCCATCTGGCTCTTCTCGGTTAAGATGTGTGATGACTTGCTGCATGGTCTGACAAGAAACCCATGCAGCAGCAAACTGAGTGTTATCTAAAGATTTAGACAGTGATGATACGTCACGATCCTGTAAAGTCTTCATATCTGTTCCTTGAAAGGTTTTTGATCTGCCTTTCAAATCCAGAGATTTTTTATTTGATGTATTTTGCTCACTGATGGTCTGATTTCTAAGCAATGTACTCTGCTCCCCAGCTGGTGTCTGTCTCAGTAACACAGTCTCTCCGTATTTTGATACCTTATCTAAGAAGGATGTAGCGATGTTACTGACAGGATAAACGTATGCAGTTACACAGGCATAACAGCAGAGTATCCCACCCCACACAGTCCAATACTTGATTAACCGAACACAGACAACCTACAACGGCTCTGACATCATCCTATCAAAAAGCAGAAGGGAGCACATGCTGCAAAAGAAATGGCACTACTGGTTCCTGCATCATTCAAATTAAAAAAATCTAACAACAGTTGAGTGTCACAAATATTATTCCTTAAAACTATACAGCAGTAAAGCAGGATAGCCACTTCAGATGCAGCAATGATCTCTTCTTACAGCACAATTCTCTCATTATTCTATGATTATTTAAAAAATCTGATCTGGGGGAAATCCCCAAGATGTGCCATTTCCAAGTAGCAATCAAATGTTGCTCTGTACCTTCCCCATTCAACGGATCTCTCAAATCCACAAAACTGTTAGAAAACAGGTTTTTTTCTAACTGCAGTTAGAAAACTGCAGTTTTGCTGCTAAAATGCAACACCATTCTCTCACCCTAGACTATCTCTAGCACCAAGTGAAACAAAGCAGTACCTAAAAATTTTTCTGGCTGAAGTTTCAAGCTTTCAACTTCCTAATAGCAGCAGTGACTGGCCATACTAAACACCCCAGTTTGTCTACTAGGATAATTTTTAAAATAAGATCTACACGTTTTACAGAATACTCCATTAACACTTAGATCACACATTCTAGCTCCATTATACTTTTTAAATGTCTAATTCACACTGGAAAAACTGAAACACACAAAAGTTGAATAATTTACCCATGGCCTTTGCAGGCAATCCACCTTCCAATTAGTAATAAACTTGCTGTTATTATAGAGATTTCTGTTATTGCAGAAAAAAAAAAAAACCACACAGAGAAACCAACCTTCTGGTCCCTTCTGCTTTCTTTCTACTTCTTTGCGATATTCTTCCAGTTCTCGATCAGTGAGTTTATTGAAGGGATTTGGTCCTGTTGTGCTCACTATGACTTTTGGTTGATATTCTTTCTCAATTATTGCCTTTGATGCAGTCACCAGTTCTCCCTGACAAAAGAAAATCAAGATACATCTGCAATTGAGCAGTAACTTGCAAAAGCCTGAGAAGTAGAGAAACTACAAAGCAACCAAAAAGATAATCCGAAAAATGCTACATTTATTTTCTCTTCTATTAAAATAAAAAAATCTATTACATAATTTTTTATTTTTATTTTAAATTTAATTGAGAGCAGGTTAATATAAAGGAGAAAACAGGTCTCATTAATTACTCTTACAGACACATCAGTGTTTCCACCAGGGAATATCCACCATTAAGCAGTAAATCAAACAGCAGCCAAACAGTCTAGCTGAATCATATCTGAAGTCACAGAAGTATCAAGTTTCTTTTTCTCCCCACAAAAGAAACAGGATACCAGGCCCAACTGCATGGCAATCTTGGCACAGAATACCTGTAGAAGTTCACAGGACTCAGCTTAGGTATTTTTGTTTATGGTTTGGTTTCGTGTGGGTTTTTTTGTTTGTTTCAGGGTGTGGGTTTTTTTGTTTTTGTTTTTGTTTGGGTTTTGTTGTTTTTTTTTTTAAATAAGGGAAGAGCCATTTCTAGTAGCTACTACGTAATATCTAACAGATGTTATAGTAAAAAGCCATCTTGTACGTGTTCTGTATACTCCAGATGAACAGTTTATTACAAGCAATTTTTAAGTAATTAAAGTTAACTGTAATCTTATACAAGTTAGCATATTTACATCTATAACATCTGTCATACAAGCCAGATAAAAAGTTATACAAATAAAAATAAAACATTAGCAATTCTAAGTACAGTAAGTTCTATTGGACAAAAGCAGCTGCATCAGGGGTTCTCTAACGCTAAGATTTTTAGTCTTTCTTCTCTAATCATAGAGCCTAAAGCCATTGGTTTTTCATTGTCTCGGATACGGAAGATGCTTGCCTGGATAGCTGCTGTATCTTTCAAGTGACTTGTTTAAGCATTTGGTTTTTTCATTGGATATACAGAACTCTACTGACACTAGTTTAGAAATGACTGAAGTGTGGTCCATGCCTTGTGTCATTGTGATATCCGAATTGCCTTCATTGTTGAAAAGAGGTATTTGAATTCCATTACCAAATAAGTATGGGTTATTGATTGGCCCAAGTCATCTTCATATTCAAATGTTATTTGTACCAATATTTAAAAGAAAGCATTAGAAAGTACAGTTCAAAAATAAATAGCACGCAAACAAAGAGACAAACATTCCATTCAATTTCCATACAGGGAAGATCTCATGGTTGTCCACAAGTAAAATGGAAGATGAAAGTAGACAGAGTACTGTTTTGAATGCTACAAGCTGCTTTGGACAAGTTGTCAGCACCAAAAAGGTGACAGACAAGAACATCCTGTTGGAACTCAGACTAGAGCAGTTAGGTATTTCCAATAGCCTCATAAGAGATCTCCAGAAATCTGGTCTAGAGCAATCCAGGGAGGTAAGAACAGTTGGTTGTTAGAATCTGTGCTGCTCTTCAGGAAGTAAACACCAGCCAGAAGTACTGAAGAACAAACAGCATAACAAGTCTTCAACTATAAGATCCTGAAAGGAACTGCAGGAAAGAAATGTCTCTAAAACATTGTAGATCACCTCCCTTTCTCCATAATTCTCGTCCCAGATGCAGAATGTCAGTAGAACGTCAGAAGTCTTTTCTCAACTCTTTCCATTAAGCAGCAGCTGTCTTAATACCAGAAAACCTCTGATTTGATATTCATGGCTTTTCTTACAGGATAACGCATAAAAGAGTCACAAAAACATCAACCTTTGTACAAATCTTACTTGTTTCATAGAAAATGTAAACACCCCCAAAACTACAGGTCCCAGCTTTTAAGGATGGCAGAAAACTGGTGCCCATGGCAATTTTGTATTTCCCTCTCAATCTCTGCCCACCCTTCAAACTAATATGTAGTCTTAACTGAAACTCAGCAATACGTAGCAGCGGCTTGTAAAGAACTGATCTTGGGCAGAATTTCTGGAGTTTTCTAGTATTACAAAAGTCAACAGAGCAACAACACTCTGTATCCCTGGGATGTTTAAGAATCTTTGAATCTCATCTGCAAGTTAAATCCGAAATGACTGAGTAGAACAACTTTCACACAAAACGAAGTTTTACTGAATACCTACTGATTTTAATAATGACAAACAGCAAGACATGCAGTTTGCGGCAAGATGACTTGTGCACTGGCATTATGTGTTCTCTTCCTTAAGAGAGTACCTTTGTTAACTACTGGGAATAAAAGCAGTGCCTCAAGCTTATCACATTCACTAAATTAAAAAAAAAAAAAAAACAACGAACAACAAGGCAAAAATCAAACAAACACAAAAAACATACCCACAATCAATGCAAACAGTACTTGCACTCGTTGCGTATCTTTGACCCAAGAGAAATAATATTGAAAAAGATCAGAGGCAACGACAGTAAGTGGATTATGTATTACAAAGAAAAAGCACTTGTTTTTAGACTGTATAAGCAGAAGAATTATACGAGAGACCAGAAAGGCAAACTTTTCATCTGCTAAAAGCCGTTTCCGGATTAACACATCCAGTTTTGCTCAGTATCAATACTATGGAAGCAGTTCAAAGGCCACTAATGAAATTATTAGAGGGATTGACTCTATGGTGAAGACAAATGAAGAGAGTAACACGGGACAGAAGGAAAACGAGTATAAAGGACTAAAAAGACAGAACAGGACATATTTTAGATTGCTGAATGTGACACTAAAATAGACAAGACTTGGCAGGGCTATCAACCTGTTCATGCCATTTGGAGGTTCCTGTGAATGATCAGAAAAATGGAACAAGAAAATTGGTGTGGAGTTGCTTCAAGTATTAGAGAGCCTGTACAGAGGCACTAAATTCCCATATAAAAGACTGGCAACTCTGTTTCAACAGAGGATGACATGCAAAAAGCTAATGTTCTAGTGATTTCATCTGGACTATGCTGATACTAGTATTATTTTGATGATAATTCTAGTGCTATTTTGATGACTATTTGAAGTTTGATTGCATGTGTAAGGACCTGAATATCAACAGCATTTCCTCCACTGTAAGAAATAATGGATAGTTTACATTCATGGACAGAATATATTTTCACTCCTGAGAATTCTGTAGGGACATACTCCCCCCCGACAAAGATCCAAACGGAAAGTAATTTATAGCTAATGATATACAATATACCTTCATACTAAACTTGGACCTCACATATCCTACAAGGAAATTTCAGATTATCAAGTCTTTTCACAGCTTCTCCACAAAATCTTGCTTTCAGAGAAAAATTCAAAACTGCTATGAGCTGACCACTGTTTAACAGGCAAGCACTTCATCTTGTTCTCAGGGATAGATATGAATAAAACTGGCACGTTATATATGCCAATTTTTCTCTTAATCAGGCAGTAGGTTCATAATAATTGATTAAAGTTAACCATTGCTCTTAACACAATCTGGCATTAATGCAGTGCCTTTATCCAAAAAACCCAAGATTCTTAAAGTACTGTTTAAGTAGAAGTCATCATTAAAACACAGTGCCACCTCTGGGGCACAACTGAGAGGCTCTTCCCGAAGAACAAAGCCACAGAATTTCCATTCTAAAGGAAGAGACAGGAAATGGGTGATTCCCCTTGTACTTAAAATTCTTGAAAATGCATGTGAATAACCAACATTGCCTCTCATTCAGCCAAGACTGCAGCAGAAGCTTAGTCGACCAAGTCTATAATATGAATAAAATTACATGATGCACAAGGAGCTTGTGTTGCAACATGGCCAGGACTTCTCAGAACACTGACAAAGCAAGTGACAAGGCAAAATGGAGTATTTACTACTGCAGCCATAGGCACGGAAGACTCAAAGCGTTACATGCATACTGTACACAAACAGGATTTTTTTCATCCAAAGTAGCGTGCTTTAGTATTTGACAGAAATCTCAGCGTTAACTGAAAACGTAACACATTTTAAGTGTTGTTGCAATCAGATGGCACTTTTTACTTTAACCGTAATTGAGCGTCAAAGAATTTGTCAACTGAGAACTTGGACTTAAGGACTTTTAGGTACCAGATAATTACTTGATGTACAGGTCTCCTCAAAGTTTCAGTAAAAGTTTCATGTGAGATTTACGTGGGCATCATGAGATTGCTTATACTTCCTTTGTTCCACAATACATGACTGATTTTTGGCATAATTTTCCTAGAAAATTTCTCTGGTGTTTTTTTTTTTTTGTTGTTGTTGGTTTGTGGGGTTTTTGTTGTTGTTTTTTTTTTCCCCCCAACAGGAAATTATTAAGCATTCAGGTAGGTCACAATCCATATTAAGATAATAAAGATTATGAAAATGGTCACTCCTACTGGAATTAACGTTGCGATCTAATTTCACAGAGTATTTCAGAAGGAAAGCACCTTCATGGCACCACAAAAAGGAAACACATCATTTGGATATCTAAACCGTAATATTATACTAGGCAAAATCATATAACCGATAGACCTTTTGTTGGCTCCTTGCCATCTACAAAAATCCATGTAAAAACATTTGACTAGTTTTATAGAAAGATGATGCCATTGCTCAAGAATAATACTTGAAAGGTATTTTGCACATCATTGATGAAAGAAACTGCCTGTGTTGTGATAAGCAATAGATGACTATTATAAAAATAATTTTTCAGTTGGAATGTTATTATTAAGCAGAGAATAAAAGGCAGGCACTGCCTGGAAGAATTTGGCTTTATTTTTCATCTTATTTCTGGAAATCGTGTTTTATTTATTTTTCCTTTCAGAATATGCATAAAACAAACTGTAACCTGAAAAACATCATTATCAAATGATACAACTATCTATAATCTAAACTGGCTCATTACACTAGAAAGCATTGCAACAATAATGTAATTCAAAGATTTCTGGGTTTTGATGAGAAAGCTATTCTGATGAGATATTAGGCACAACCTAACCCAAGATTTAAGAATCTTTTAGATAAAAGACTGGAGCAGAAGATGTACCAATGCTTATTTACACACGGTGTTTCCATGTTAGATCACCTCTAAAACTCCTTCAGAACCTAGGAGAGAAATACAGCTAAGGACAGATTGTTCCTAATGTGCAAACTGTTCCTGATTACTCAGCCTTAAAGGACTGCCCACCCCAAGCACACACACATCCCTTGAATTTATTCTGTATTTAAAGTATTTTACATAAGCACAAGCATGATTACATGTTTGAAAGCAAATCAGTTTTGCAAGTGTGGGGCATTACTCAGCAACTTTTGTAGATAACTGCAGGAAGTTTTAAGGAAACAAGACGTCTAGCAACGTAGGATCAAAAGTTGAGAGTGTCAGCTGAACGTGTGGATATCTTTGGAATTACACTGATGTACTCAGGCTGAGTTTAAGCTAACTCAAAATGGATCTCAAATTAGAGTAATTCAATACTAACAGCATGCGCAAAGAAACCCACTATGTGCACAACCTAATCAGTACCTTAACATCAAAATTCTTTCCTCATCAGCTTCTACAGACAAAAAAGATCAAAATCCTTAAAAGATATTTCAACAGGGTAAAGTAACTGCTTGTATAGTTGCATATACGTAATTTGGAGATCCATCTATTTTTTCTTCTTTTCTAGAAATCATTAACTAACAAAGGGAGAGGGCAGGGTAAGGAAGAGGTAAAATGAAGGGTGAACAACAGTATTTAGAGCAGTATGACAGGGCAGTACCTTTCTAACAGACAGAGATTTAGCGGGACTAAAGGCCTGCTCTGTGAGATCGAGCCCTTCAATAGATTCCGTACAGTCTGAGAGGGGAGCATCCTGCAACAGTAAATTCAGTAAACAGAGCAAACCGAGCCCAGGCTTTAAAACATCAACCAAAAGCATTATGATGCTTGCTAAAAACATGCAAAGAAACAGTAACTGGTAGGTAAAATTGCAAATGACAATGAATCAACATGCACACGATATGACACCCAACATGAATAATGCTGTGGTCATGGTAAGACTTGCCAAACTTTTGAAAGTATATCAGAAAACACTTATCTGGGGCAGTTAAAGCACTCAGATATATACAGCTTTAAAGTCATCCAGCTATACAGTATACTGTATAGCTCTAATTCTCTAGCTCTAATTCTTACTTTACTTTGAGCTATGATTCATAGATTCAAAGTCTTTTGTATATCCAGATACACTGCTTTTAAGTTTTATTGATAATAGCTTTTTTCCCCTCACAAAGTGCTCTTCAAATAAAACATTATGAAGCATGACAAAACACATTTAACACACAACACTACTGCCCCATAGTGAGCCTGCTGTGCCCAGTATTAATACTTCAAGGTACATAAACTTGTAAAACAAACAAACAAAAAGTTGTCACAAAGCTCAACTAGTTTTCAAATAAGAATGTAACCCATACAAATAAGCCTTCTGAATTCCATGCATTACATTCAGCAAAAAAACCAAGAAGCACCCTCCACAGACATGCTTGGGCTACATGGCTGAAGCCTCTTAAATTTCTGATCCTGAGCACTCTCGCAAAGACAATGGTGTTACCTCTAAGACTTACCTTATAAACAGTTACTCTCTGCCAATTAAAGAATAATTTTATAGTGATATATTAGGTGAAAGCAGAGGATATCGTAGATTAACTTTAAGCTAATAGTTTTATGCATTTTATACTCTCACCTGTACAAGACTCCTGTCCACAACTACCCCAGAAAGAACCTGTGATTGAGGGCCCGCGGTTTTAATATCTTGTAAATTTTGCTCTCGGATCTGTAAAGAAAAGCAGAATACAGTCACATGAACAAGAGAAAAGTTAACTGCATTTTTGTATTTGAAAAAGGGTGGGTGAACCTGCCAACAGGCTGCAACTAGTGTCAATTGCTGTGGTCCTACCAATCAAATAAAGCTGTGCTTATAAAGACCACTTGAAGATGTGTGCTCAGGTTCCTAGTTGTTTCCTCACATTTCTCAGAATTCAGTCTGTAAGAACCACAGCAGGTACAGTCCTTTGCTTTTTAGTAATGGCTCATGGTAAAGCTCTACAGATCAGGTAACAGACAACTCTAGTTTGTGAAGAAACGTGAAAAGCACAGAGGTCATATATAAGTCTACTGTACCTGACCAGTCATTTACATGTTTCTGTCACTAGCCTATTGCACCACAATATCATCTTCCTACAGAACTTACTGTAAAACACTGCACAACATTCAATTTTTGCATCTAGTCAGGACCATATTCTCAAAAGGACATACAAATATTTTTCTATGCACAAACTGACACTCTGGAGTACTCAAACACATCCCTTTTGTTGCATCCTAAACACCTCTCCCATTCTTTCCATAGAGAAGATGGGAACAGAAACTGGATATTTAAACCTAAGTATTATCAATTTAAATTAGATATCCTACAGTGGTACAGAATTCATAACAATGGACTCAAAATTTATTTCTACAATATTCTGGTTCTTGTTCCAAGATAAAAGAAGAAAAGCATGCATCCAGAAAGACCTCTATACCTAGAAAGGACATTCAATTTATACAAATATACACGCACACAAGTATAGAAGCACACGGAATTATTAATACTTGGTATTTCAGAAAGCATGAAGATCATGCATCACCTGGGCCTGTGTCTAGTTTACTAGCCTTCTTGTCATCAGGAAAGTATGAAGTTTGAAGTTTTACTTCTCCCCTCTTAGTCACTTCATTCAAGGTTTTAATACAGCAATATTTGTGTTTCAAACACCAAGAAACTGCTTGGCAATTTCACCAGACTTCTCATTATTATCTTACAGCACCGAGACAGGAAAAGCAAAAGCTCTGTCAACCTTATATGAATTATTTTAGCACAAATCAGTATTCCTGCTAGTATCCCTGCACACAGACTTTCCTGTGACATAATGCTAACTCCCATGTTCCATATGGCCATCAGTTAGAAGTAGGAAAACAATCTGAGATAAGTTAACAAGATATCAGTGCATATTTTATACTTTAAAAGAAACAAAGTGAAAAAAACCCCCAATGCATTCAATGCTTTCATGTTCGTAGACTGGTGACAAGAAGATCCGAAATTCAAAGACTGGAAAATTAACTGCTAGGTCATTTCAAAAAGATTAACATGCAGTTCCAAAGGCCTCAAAAAATTCTGCAACAATCACAACATATTATAATATAATAAAATATAATATGGAGAGAGATCCATTGACTTTTTTGTCTAAGCTACAATTTGAACTGGTGAAATCAAAACAGGAAAAGAGGTCACTAATGTAAAACTATGAACTCGGGGAACAGAATTACTACCATAAACTCAGTGGTGGCTGCTTCAGAGGTATCCAGCAACTGGTCTGACAGTAATAAAGTGTAAGACAATGAAAGTCTTCATACAGTGGACAGTAATAACGTCTTTTTCCAAGATGAGTTCAGAACATTTAGGAATTGTTTCAGTATCTAGTTATAAAGGGGCAGGACAATACCAGAGCTGTGTTACTGAAGCTCCAAAATATAGCAAAGTAAGTTAGTCCATTACAAGTACACAACTTAATTACAGTGATGACCAAAAAAAAAAAAAAAAAAAGTTATTTTACTGCTATTACAAACCTTGTTCCTCATTTCTTGGACCTCCTTTGGATTGGTGTTCAATGGAACAAACAGGTTAGGGACAGCAGAGGTGGCAGTTCTATGTCCATCCTCTTTAGTCCACTGTAATACCAAGAACAGTTGAACAGTTAGAATTGCTGTAATGGCTGTGGACACTCAGAGCAGCAAATTTACAGAACAGTTGATCATGCATTATACATAGCAGAGAACTGAACCAATGATTGTATTCTTCTATTCATTCCTAAGACTATTTAAGTTGCTTCCTTCTTCAGTAATATTAACTGTACCTTCAGATACATTTATAAATATCAGAATCATTCTACTAAGTCAAGCTAGTAACAACAACAAAAACTAGAAAGTCAGTTAGCTTGCAAATAACTTCCACCCTAAATGATGCAATTACTACAGTGATGTGCAATTCAGAGATTATGGAGACTGAAAGGTTTTTCAGTTCTGTGCACTTGACCACACTGACAAGTGCAGCGTTGCGTGTTTCTAACAACCGTCTACTTCTCACTTTATGAAGAGACATATTAATACACGAGTAGGAGAACTCCAATATAATTACTTATTTTTAAGGACATTTTTATCAGAAATTTAACAGTGAGTTCATATTCGTTTAAAAAGGACACTACTCCTTACCCAAACAGAAGTACAGCAAGATCGACATGAGCTGTAAAACCCTGTTACTGCCATTTTCATTTTCTGTACTGTTTTTACAAAATAGCATGAGAGACAGAGATCATTGATTCAATCCTCCGATACTCAACAAACATCGAAGCGAACTTAAAGCATAAGATGACAGAAGTATGAAAAGCAATGTGATGTCACTAACCA
>VFFE01006783.1:548904-558904 GCA_008921705.1 Burhinus oedicnemus | reverse complement strand
GCTCTTGATTAAAGAACATACCTCCCCCACTCCCACACACATACTTTTCTTTAATTCCAGATGTAAATACTAACCTTGCTTTTAGGTCCCAAATTTTTCTGAATAACCACCTTTTCTTCATCATCCACTAAAATACCATGGTAGTCATGATAAGCTACTTCCCCTAGAGAAAGTGCTTCAGGTGAAATCGGCAAGAGACCACACTTCATTGCAGAAACCTGAGAAGTATTAAAACAAATACTTAATTCCTTGCAACAGAAAAAAAACGGAAAAAATGAAAATATAATAATGATAAGAATTATAATAAAAACAGAATTTTGTATATTTTATATATAAGTCTGTACAGGCATATACATAGTGGTCTTATACTCCCATCCCTAAAGCCTCTATTTTTCACAACTTTTTGACTGGATACAAAAGTCACACTGATCTTGTGTCTGACTCAGTGTGGTTGCTTTTACATGACATCAACACCAATATGAAAAGACTCAGAAAAAAAGAAAATTCCAAACCCCATAATCAACTGCATCCTTCATTCCTTTCACTCAGTGATTTTTTTTTATTTTAATTTATTTTTTATTTCCTCCAAAATAAGAAATTTAGTGACAAACTTTGTCACAGGTAATTCCGCAGCACTGCGGGTAAAGTTAAAGGGTATTTTTAAAGACTACTCTGTAATTCACAATTTTAGGAATCTGATCATTTATTCTTAAAATGGTTGGATCACTGCTGTTAATCTGTTAAAAAAAATAAAGAAAAAAAACAAAACCACGAACTTCGAAATATAGTCACAAGATGACTCTCTCTCAAAAAATTCCAAAGAGACAAAACCAACTTGTGACCAGTTGCTCTAATGAGAGGTATTGGAAAATTTTAAAATATTTAAGAAAACCTTGATAAATTGTGCTTTACAAAACCAACAAAATATGCTAAAGCACTTATGACTCACTGTCAAAAGATATGGACTTTTGTGGTAAGGGACACACAAATATGAAATATGTATTTTCCAATTATAGAACTCAATTTACTGTCTGACCACTCATGTAACAACCAAATAAGAAGGATCTGCTTGATTCAAACAGAACCACGTATTTGAAGGCAGACTTAAAGGCTCTGTCTCCTTCAAAAAGGAGGCAAATCTATGATTAATGGGGACCCACCTATTTTCCAGCTGGGTGGAGGGAACAGGACAGTTTTAAAATATGTGCTTACCGCTGCCCCTGCTGGCGTATGAATATGAACAATGCATTTAACATCAGGTCGAGCTGCGTAAATTGCAGAGTGCAAAGTAAAACCAGCCTGGTTTACTCCCAAGTTAGTGCTTCCACGATCAACTACATCTCCCTGAATATTGATTTTAACCTGGGAACAAAAAGAGTTAATTTCATAAATCAATCAAGACTGCCAAAAATCTGATTTAATTCAGCAGCTACCACTGAAGGTCTAAAACCATATTTCTTTCAGCATTTTAACAAGTGTCAAAATGTGCACAATAAGGCTGTAGGTAGGTGACCAGGGCCCCAGCTTGAGATTAAGCTAACTGAAGAGGACATCAGGAACTACTGGATACGAGACGAGAAATCGCTGCAGGTAACAGGTAACGGTGCAAGAAGCTGACAAAAGTTACAGACAGCGCTGTGACAAATGGCTGCATTTCACAGAGTTACGGTGGAGTTATATAAGAAACTTGCGAACTTTACAGATACCTGAAGAGGAATACTGGGACCTTTTGGGGAGTAGGTTCTTGAAAGGCCAGCACCTAGGTAATCATACCACTGATATCATGTAAGGTTGAGATTGCCCAGGTAATAATATTATAAATACCAAATTTGGATATGGACGTAGAAAAACTGGAATAAAAGGGAAAAAGTAATTATGCATGGGTTGTTTATTTGGGAGAGAACAAGATGAGAGAAAATGGAGTTTCAAAGTGGGAAGGGAAGAACAAGCGTGGGAGAAATCGAGAGAAAGGGGCTATAAAGGGCCAGGCATGTAAGCAGGCTGCTGGTCAGCACGCTCATCTGGCTAAGCTACGTGTCTTACCATTGTAGTCTATGCCTTCTTATTAAATCCTGCTGCTAGCTATTTTCTGTGTGAACATGCTGCCTACTGTGTGTGTGCATTTTGCTACCTTCATGCAATCTTCATTGCCAAGGTACTTACACTCCTGATATAGAGATAAAAGCAGGACACCTTAAAAAAAAAAACAAACACCACAACAAAAACCAAACCAACTCAAAACACACTAAATACCCCCATATTGTGGCTGCTACCCTCTTCTAAAAATCTTGTAGTAACAAGAAAGGGCAGGTCTGTTTTCTCCATTCCTTTTCCTATCACTTTTTCAATTAAAATTTTACATGTGGTTAAGGTGGAGCTATGTAAGAAAGAACCAACTTTACACATAGCTGAGGGGGAGTATTGGGACCTTAAGGTGTCAAGAGCGACTCAAGTTTGAAATGTTACTACTCTGCCCATACTTACCTCATGTCTCTGCTAGAGATTACTTACCTTACAGTAGCCAGGTGGAAAGAATAGTGTGAAAGTTTTTATTTTGTTTCAACGCAAGACAATCAACCACATTAACTCAAGTTGCCTTCAGCAGCAGTGTAGACTAGACTGAAGATAAATGCCCACAAAATGTTTCCCACTAGCTAACAGTTAAGGAAGTTGTGCCTTCAGCTGCAACCATTAGATCTCAAAACCATAATTTATCTACACCCTTGACTACGTACATCATTAAACGATGACAACTAAATCAGGCATCTGACACAATGTCTTGAAATTGTAATTCGTTTGACTGATTTTTGACTGAAACACATGCTGTTGCCCTCGACAAGCCTGATTCAACAGGCAGCAGCCTTCAAGGGCACCATGTGATCAGCTACCCAAATGACCTGGCTCTTGTTTACAGCTAGATCAACTGGAGGACACCTGGTGGTGAACATGTGCAAAGAAATCTTTCCCAGAGATACCTCAGCTGTAGCAAAACCAATCATGTTGAAAAAAACTATTCTAAGTACGTAACACAGAGTAAAATATTCCCAGTACAGAACTTAAACAGTGACAGATATACAGACAGAGCAGATTCAGCTATTCGTATCTCACAGCTATGAAAAAACAGTAATTGCTTACCAGACTAGATGCAGTAACTTCACTATAGAGGAGTCCAAAAGGTACAATGAGGAAGTGCTCCTGCTCAGAATTTACTCTGGCCTAAGGATAAAACAAGAGTAAAAGTTATTAAGAGTATTTTATTAAAGCATATAAGGCATCCCACACCCATGAAAGTTACTTTCACTTCCTGACTAGGGAATGGACAAGTATGCCTGTAACGTACGCAATACGACTGTCAGGTATGCTACAACAGATGATCAACATACAGGACAGTTAATTAACTCATGTTGAAGAAAACCAGATGGCAGACACATGCCAGAGTCCTTCAAGATTGGTGGAAGGTAGTAAACCTTTAGATCCTGTGGTAATGACAACTAGACTACTGTGGATAAAAGGAATGATATTGAGAGAAGCAGGGAGGGGGAAGTTACTTTCTAAAAATTATTTATTTATTTTTATTTTTAAGAAGAATGAGTTTATACTCCAACTGTATTTCTACCCTACAGAGCTATGAAGTAGAGTTTGTGAGAAAATGCAGGAATTTGGCCCACAGATCTAAACCAGCTTGATGCTGAGCAGGGTTTCATCACTGATGCTGGTGCCATGTGAGACATTTTTGAGCAGTACAGCACACTTGTAGGTTTTCTACCAAGTATCCTGACCCTCACTTATGTTTTTGCTCTTTTGTCTAATTCACACAATCAGGAGTTTATCTTGAGATGCATCTGTTTGAAGTCTGTACAATGAAAAGTACAGGACAGCTAGGTAGTTTAGGTGTCTCTCAATGGAGAATTAAAAGGCTACAAATGTTTTACTGCATACATGAGACAATTCCCTATTTTGCAGTTTTGTGGGGGTTTTTTGTTGTTTTTTTTTTAGGTTTTTAAAATTTTATTTAATTATGAGTTTTCAATTTCCCTGAGATGCAGCTACTTTATGTTCCCTCATGTCTTCTACCACTTGCAACACTAAATATGTATATACTTTGATATAGTTCTACTACAGAAAAAAAAATATTTCTAAAATAAGTAGTTGATCAGTCATCCAAAAGCTTCTAGTACAAATCTAGCTTCCTTTACAACCAGCTGTTAACATGCTATAGCATAAAAGCCTTAAATCGCACCAGTTATTTCAAGTTAACCTGTGATTTTATGAACTACCAAAGTAGTTCTCCATTACAGAAGTGTAAACGATCTAGAAAATCTTTTACTTATTTATGCAAGACAAAAACCAGGTTATTAGTCAAAATGCCCCAAAAGCTAATAAGAAAGCTCAAACATAAGATAAATCAGCAGCAAGACTCACAAACCACATTACTTTAGGATTAGATCCAATAAACAGTTTGTACCCTCAAAGCAAACCAAGACTTGGTGAATGATGTGTACCTTCTGTAAACCTGTAATCTCAAATTCTGCCTAACCCTGGAGGCACCCATGTTTACTCTACATTATTGCACTTGACATGAAAGCTCTTGGTGCTCTGTAATTCTGCTTCTGCATCAGGACTGCATCAGTCTGAACAATTCCACAAACAGCAGGTGTGATTGATAAGGATTCAGAAAAGCAAAGACACTCCACTCAACTTCCTGATATGCCCAGATTGGCATACGTTCTCATAGCCTCATAGTTTCCTTCTCCTCTAACACACAGGCTTACACCCCTCACAGAAGGCTGTTGTATCTTTTCCCTTCTTTAAGAAGCGCACTGGCAGCTTTTAACTTTAATGGAATCACCTAATAATTAGAGCATCCACTCACAAAAAACCCCAAAAACCTGAGATCAAACTCCTGCATGAAGTGGTAGGCATTTATCGCATTCCAAAGGAGTGCCTTACTTCCACACTACTACTTAAGGTACGGGTATACAGAACAAAGACAAGACTATTTTGTAAACATAACAACCTTGTTCTAGATCAGCTTCTGAAGGTTAAATTGTATCTGTTAGTCACCTTTCAGAATGCTATTCACTGGAGGAGTTTGTAAAAGACAGGTGAATTACTACTTGTGATTGGCAGTGACAAACCATTATCCAAGAGCTTTCCAGTACCACTTTCCCCTTCAAAACTGTCTAAAATACTTTCAGAATGTCATATTCCAAGTACTTTGACTGTCTTCCACCTCAACTGGTACTACCATTATCTAATCTTCCTGTGCTCCCCCCACCAAAAGAAAGCAAACTTGAGGCATTCCACCCCAATCACATAACCTTGCCTGAACCACTTCCCTAGGCACGCCACTCTTCACTACATTTACCTTCTTAGCTAAAGGCATAAACATTCACGTTCTAATTTTATGCTAGAAAGCCATCTCCAAACCTGCTTGCCTAGCAATCTTTTTACCGCATTAATGTCCCTTTTACAAAATCAATTCGCCTGTCACATATGAAAAAAATCAGGGGGTGGCCCAGAGTTGTTTATAAGAACCGTTATGTTGGATACGTTCTCTTACTAAAGGAACCAAACGATCTAACCAGCATTGCCTTGATCCTATGCCCACCCACACCATTCACCGTCTTCATCAGTTCGCAAATAATACACCTTGAAATCTCAAAAAGCAGTAATAAAAAAATTACCATATTTCATTCACACTGCAACTAGAACTGTAAACACATAAAGGACAACCTCTACTATATAGAAAAAAAAACAATTCAGCTCTGTTAGGAAAACAATTGACTGGATTGCACACCACAGCTGTGACTTTACTCATAAGACTCATGTTGATCATTCTTCTGGCATATAAAACCTCCTTGATTTGACCTCCTTGTCATTATTTTTATGGATGCCAGCGATTACTCAGTCACAAGGAAAATTGCTGGCACGCTCCATTAAGCCAAGTAGTTCGTTCATGTTCAGAAATACTACGACTTCTTTTCCAAAAGTACCTTGAATTACAAAATTCAACTGAATGACTAATAAAAAGATATTTCAGGACTTAGCAAAAAGACTAAGACATGACCTTGCAGAATAATACACAGAGTTATTCAAAGCGTTTAAGATACTAAAAGACCGAGTCTTTGAGGAAACTTAATTTCATCATAAGAACTTTTCATGTACACTCTCTTAAGACTCTATTCAGGCTATGGTAGCTGACATCCAAGCTGTTCCAGTTCTTATTGAGATGCAACGACAAATCTCTTCACTATTATACTGCTTTGAATACCACTTTGCTCCTCTTCAACACAAAGAGAAAATGACAGATGGGGGAGGGAAGCAATTCTCTTGTATGTTAAAACAATTGGTTCAGTTATCTCTTGATTCAATACTCACTGTTATATGATTGTAAATAAGCTGAGACCAGCCAAAGAGATCTGCTAATCTGTAGAAAGCTGCCAATTTACATCGTAACAACTTCTCCCCTTTTTCATAAGCAATGGAATCTGATCCTCTCAGATCATTCACTGGTGTCACCATGCCAAGACCTGAAAAGGAGAAGGGGTAAAAAACCACAAGGGGGTTGCCTTCAACATCATTTAAAACCTAACAACATGCACCACTATTATAGGGTTTGTTCTTACTAATTTATATGAACATATTAACCTGAGAAACGAACAGCAAATTTTCATTACTATGATGTCATAATTTATATTGTACAAATGTAATGACAGTCTCGGACAAGGTCATTTATCTTTGATAGACTCAGCATTTGTTTCCTTCTTTAATATTCATTAGTGCTAAGGTGACAGTGTGTTCCTTAGCAAATTTTTTTTTTTTTTCTCAAATTAATGATTGTCTGCAAAATACAACTTAACTGTTAACAGGAAAATGTAACCCCAAATATTCCACTTTTTGAGATATATGATTTGGTATTCCTGAAAAGGAAAACTATACATCTAAAAAGATGCACACAAGTTCATTTAATTAAGAAAAATTAAGTACAAGCTAGAGAGGGGAGGACTATGGTAAATAATTACAAATACTGTAGTTCTAGTTACAGTGCAATTAAAAAGTGGTTAAAAGTAACTGTGATAAAGCAGAACCAGGCCATGCTACAGTCTAAATTATAAATTTATTTTGGAGCACAGGCAAGGATTTATATTATCTTAACACAAAACCTGTCCGTACGTGCATTTGCACATTTTGGGTTTTGTTTTCCTTCTTTATTTTGCCTGTTGATGTTTCTTGTCTATAGCTCCACTTCATAGAATAAAGCTGCAAACAGTATTTCAATGGCAAAAATAATTAGTTTCTAAAAAACTTCACTGTTACTAGACTACTAATGAGCATTTAGTTTTCCTGCAGACAATCCATGTGGTAAACATTAGCAATATTTAAATCTTTAAATTTTTTACTAGTGCTGACTTCTCAGGCTTACTTTTCAATTAAGATACCAGACTTGAAATAGCTTTTCCTATAAATTATATACATGAATCACATTGCATACCACTGTGGCATTTAGAAACTAATGCATTCATTTTATGTTTGCAATGTTCCTGTGAGCAGAACAGGATAGCATTTGAACTTCACAGCACTTTCCATTTCATTCAGATTGTCTTCATTTTAAGCCTCTCAAAAAAAAGAATTCAATTATTATAAATTAAGGTGCACTCACTCATGTTTAACGCAGCCATTCCGCCTTGTGGTGCTGCAGGGTAGACATTTGGTACGTTCGTTGTCATGAAATCTGCAATCTGCTGTAAAGCCAATAAACCTGTTGGGTTCTTCCCCTTCTTAAATTGTTCCTGGATCATGGATTCCAGTTCTTCACAAAAAGCCTAGCAACAGGACATTGCATATTGTAAAGCATGTTCAGATGAACTTCAACCTTTCATACACAGCTTCTTTTTAGCACTTAGATGGAAACATCTATACCTATTCTGAAAAACAGTTCAGAGCACAATTACTGCATGCACACTGTTACTTGAAAATGTTGCTCTCTGGAGCTCCAATGATATGAGTCACTTATTTTTCTGTGAAAGGAAATTCCGGCATTCTGTCTTCAAGTAACACCGAAACTCATTGAACCTACTAATACGGGTTTCTGGAAAAAGGAGCAGGACGTACAATCAACTTAAACAGAAAACATGAAAGGAAAACTAGTAGAACCAGAAAAGAGAAGGAAAATTTCAGTGTGGCTCACAGGGAACCGACAGCCAAGGTGGCATCCAGGAACACAGGAAAGAATAGCCATTGAATTTTTTAAATATGTTTAAACAAGGGGTTGTTTACTTTTTTCCTGGTTGTTTTTTTCTTTTTGTTTTGGTTTTAACTTTGAAAGGAAGAAAACAAGATTTTTTTTACTATTGCTGGTAGCTGCTGCTTTTGACAAGAACACTGGAATTTGTACTCAAAGAGAAGCATTCCAATCGTTAAGTGAATCTAAATAAAATGGGTTGATTTCACATGGAATAACTGTAAATGTACCACTGTATCCCTATTCCTAATGAAATTGTGTCATGAAATGTTTTGTATCTAAAGTCACCTGTCAGTTATTACAAAAGGAATAAATGTTATGAGATTTTGTTTTGTGTACTTTCTCCCTGAGGGAAACATTTTTAATATTAAATTTCAATCATTCACAGTTTATTATTGTGCACCCTTTCAGAAAGGGATATATAAAAATATTTCATATGTCAGAATCACGCATGAAAACTGAGCACAAGACAGACCTGCCTTGTATAAGCTACTCTCAGAAGGGTTACTTAATTTAAGCATTTAAATGAAAACTAAATATATGAAACAAGCGAAAAATGTCTGACCAGGACTAGATGGATAATATGAAAAAGTGTTGATGATTACAGAGAGAATTCTGAAAGCAAGACTGAGGATCTACTTCATGAGTTGACAATAAAAATTCAACCAGATAACGTGACGAAATATTAGGCTACAATTAGGATACTGTAGAAGAAAGGCCAACCAGAAAAAAGATCAAATGAATCTAAGATACCACAAATTTCTCTAATTCTATAGTGATATTAAAATAGAGATATTAAATTTATCACTTCAAGATTGGAGCATTTTCTTTTCTTACTGGGCTTTGAAGAATCATGGAGACTCTCTTCTTCTGTTCCATCATGTTAAAATCCTGGCGAAGGTCAGGTGCCATATTCCTCTCTCTCAAATAATCTGGATTATTTTCATCAACTCGGTCAAAATACCTCTCTTTATGAGGGGCTGTTGTTGGAGGTGGTGAAGTCACCACCCCCACACCAGAATCACCATTCATAGCACAGTTTTAAGGAACCTGTGAAGAAGAGGCAGAGAAGAGGAATAAATAAGTCAAGCAAAGAAATAGTTAAGAACTTCAAACATGTCTCTTGTTTCAGAGTAACAGTTCAAATCCATCTAATATTAGCATGGCTTCCCAAACACAGAAACCATGTTTACGCAATTGGATAGCAATATTTTAGAGGAGAAAAAAGATTTTAAAATACAAGATTAAAAAAGTAGGCTAACATATACGCAAATTCAAATATGCTACATATGTACATGTTACACAAAACTAATACAAGAGTTCCCATTTAAACTACCTGCAGTTCTTTAAGCTGTCTACACAGCTTGATTACCAGAAGCATGGAAGTCCTTCAAACCTTCTCACAGAAAATGACAGAGAAGTTCAAGACACATGAAGTCTAAGCTCATTGGATTTGTTGTTTGTTTGTTTTAACTTAAAAAGTTAAAGCAGATACAGAAAAGAATATTACAGAAAAAAGGACATTACACACGTTCATTAACATGAAGGATCAACCCCACCAAAACATGTTCAGATTGCAAACACATTTCTGGAGAAAAACTCAGAAATACTGACTCTACAAATTGAGGCGTACTTTTCACAAATATATTTATTTTAGGTTCATTCAACAACATGCACATCACTACATTAGCATGTGGGCTTTGGAATCTGAAAAGCACACACACAAACACAACCCCCACCCACTGGCCAGGGTTC
>VFFE01006783.1:518391-548884 GCA_008921705.1 Burhinus oedicnemus | reverse complement strand
GGAACCTGGGGAGGAAGAAGGCTAGGCACCACTATAGGCTAGGGGCGGACCTGCTGGAAAGCAGTTCTGAGGAGAAGGATCTGGGGGTCCTGGTAGATAGTAAATTATCCATGAGCCAGCAATGTGCCCTTGTCACCAGAAAGGCCAATGGAATCCTGGGCTGCATAGGGAAGAGTGTGGCCAGTAGGTCGAGGGAGGTCATTGTCCCCCTCTACTTGGCACTGGTGAGGCCACAACTGGAATACTGTGTCCAGTTCTGGGCTCCCCAGCTCAAGCGGGACAGGGAACTACTGGAGAGAGTCCAGCGGAGGGCAACAAAGATGATTGGGGGATTGGAGCACCTCCCTCATGAGGAAAGGCTGAGAGAGCTGGGACTCTTTAGCCTGGAGAAGAGAAGGCTGAGAGGAGACCTTATTCTTGCTTCTAAGTATCTAAAGGGTGGGTTGAAGGAGGATGGAGGCAGACTCTTTTCAGTGGTTCCCAGTAACAGGATGAGGGGCAACGGGCACAAGTTGGAGCATGGGAAATTCCATTCAAACTTAAGAAAAAACTTCTTTACGTCGAGGGTGACAAAGCACTGGAACAGGCTGCCCAGGGAGGTTGTGGAGTCCCCTTCTCTGGAGATTTTCGAGACCCGCCTGGCTGCAGTCCTGAGTAATGTGCTGTAGGCATTCCTGCGTCAGCAGGGGAGTTGGACTAGATTATCTCTAGAGGTCCCTTCCAACTCTGAAAATTCCGTGATTCTGTGATCCGTGAAATGTGTATTTACTTCAGAGCAAATCATGGGAAAACTATCAAGTTCACACTTAGCACCACCACCAGAGAACAACAGCCCGCTCCTGCCTGCTGAAGCATTCAAGTTCCAGAATATATTTAAGTATATGTTGCACGTTGTGTATACGTGCATGTACAGTCTTATTTAGAGTGTACACACATCTGCAAACGTAATTTTGCATTTAATTATTTCACTAATTCCATCTTACTTTCAGAGTACCAAAAGCTATTTCCAAATGAATTATATACATAATTCTTTCTCCTCACTGTTTCTTGCTCACACTGGAAAGAAGCTGGTCCCTACCAGCCTGCACGGGCAACATTACAATAGGATCACAGTGTCTTGCCAAAGTTGTATTAGTGCTTCACCCAAGTACAAGATGGCATTCAAGAAGGTCTTGGGAAGTTATTACTGCTTCATCATTATGCAGTGGCAATAATTTAACAGAAAATTCGGTGTCTAACGTTAAGTGATCATTTTATATCTAAGGTTAAATATCAGTTTCATAGCTCAGTTTTGCAGATGCCCAAAATTAATGGCATTCCCTCCCCAAAGTCTAGTAATTAACTGTGTAAATGTAACTGTAATAGTAATTGTTTATTTTGATGGCTGTCAGCTACCCATGATAAAGGTATTGATTTTTGAATTAGAAACAGATGTGTTTGACAACATTTTGCACAAGCCATTGAAATTTATTTATAAATTTCCTCAGAAGACCCTTTGGGAGTAAGGTATGATGAACTCTCCAGTAAGAGCTTCAGCAATATGGATACCAATACATAAATAAATGGTATCTGAACTCTTAAGCTGAACACACACTGGGCAATGGCCAATGGCTCTCTAAACTGGAAAGTCGCACTGAAAAAATCACAACAGGTTGCCCAGACAGCAAAAAAATAAAAAAATTAGGACTGTCTTCACACCCACAACTCTTCAGTACAGACAGTTCCTTTCCAATGTAGTGTGCTACAGCCCCCAAGATAAGCTGTAATGTCAAAGGACTTTTTGCCATGATAACTGTTTTCATGCAAGAGCCTGTTCTAACACAACTGTGTCAGAAAAAGCCACACCCTTAACTGAAAAAGTTGTGGCTGGAAAAATATAAGTACATGAAAAGCCCTTCTTGCGGAAGCAGCTATTTTCAAATGTAAAAAGACAGTCAGAGGAAACAGCAGATATTATGGGAGTGGAGGGGGGAAACAAAATCCAAATCATGCCTTATAGTAATGGAAGCAATTAGATCCATTCTTCTAATACATATGTACATATAAAAACTAGAAATTTCAATAAACCACCACATCAAATGAGAGCCACCAAGCCAACTCACAGCACATCGCACTTATCACAGGGCATTTGTATGAGTACGCAAATATTATGACCAGGTTGTTCATTAAATACATTTTCTGTAAGGAAACCAGCTTTATAAAATTTACAGCACGTTTACAGATACTGAGCATTGTTTACAAAAAAAATTCTGAAGTTAGTATTAATATTTCAGGTTACTGTTATCTTTCAAAAATCTCCTTCCTCCCCCATCCTCTTCTAACCCAAAATTTTCATCACAGGATTCACCTAAAAAGAAGTGGTGTTACAGAGTTTAGTTTAAACAAAAGAACTTATAGAACAGGAATGCCGTAAAATTGTTCACGTTAACATCCAGAAAGAATAATTAAAAAAAAAAAAATCTCAATTTTTAAACATCTCGTGTTCCTTAGTACTCAATCTGGAGAGCTGATGATGCACATACAGTTAAATAAATTTAAATAGATAAGACAGTGAATAATACCCAATAAGGAACTACAATAACTTAAGGGCACATAAAAAACCTCCCTTAAATCTAAAAAAATCATATAAAATAATTTTTAAAAAATGACATTGGATCTGGGCTGGGATCTCACTGTAGTTAATAAACGCATTTAAAACTTTAATATTAAACTGATTTCAATGCCTGGAAGTTGGGACAGATCTAAGTACTTATGCCTCTGGTAGTTTACAGGTTTAGTATTTCTCACCTGAATCATCATCATGAATGTTACGGGAACCTTAAGATGATATAAAATGTCTCACATACACTAGCAGGGACCAGTTAACTGCATTTCTCAGAGGAAACGAATTTTTGCAATCACTTAAAGGTTGGTTTAGTTTTGTTTTGTAATAATTTGTAATGGGTTATTTCTTGCTTCACCACACCCAGAGGAAATTGTTTTTACTAAGGCTGCACTTGATGGGATTTGACCTAATCTAAATGCTCACTGCCACCAAAGGACTGAGCACACCTCTTCACACCAACGCAGCTTTAAGTCTGCTGAGGCCAATTCAGAACAAAAATACACTCTGAGAAGCAGGAAGGAGGTTGTATCAAGACGACAAGGGAACCTACAAGACTTTGAAAAACTTTAAAATACACTGCCAACTCTAAGACAGCACATGCAAAAAAAAAAAAACCCAACCAAATCCTACAGTTTTTTTGTCGTCGTTTTTGTTTTGTTTTGTTTCAAAGTTTAGGAGAGAGTTATCCGATCAAAACCTTAAAAAATCAAGTCATTTCAGAAAGGAGAAAAAAAAAAAACCAAACACAAAACAAAAACCTGCCCTCTTCCCAGTAGCTTACAATTTCTCTGTACAAAATAACACGAGCAAAACATCTGTATGGGACCTTCTGTCAAATTTGTAAAGTAAACGAGCAGCCCACTTCTCAACTGTTGATACCATTCCAGTCACTAGCAACAAAGATCAAGGTTACCCATTTCCAGAACATATAGTTTCTGACCTATTTTGACAACAATAGAGTAATTTGCTTTGTATCCTTTTTTTCCTGACAGTTACTTCAACAAGTTATCTCTTCACACACCAGAACTATGCAACTAAGGCTAACAGAGGTGAAAACAGTTCTGACAAGAAGTTACTGGAGAAGGGATAAGGGGGTAGCAAAACAAATTAAAATAAAATAACTTGTTTCTTTACTATTGTGCAATCAGCAACCTTTGAGGAGTAAAAGTTACCTAAAAGGCTCATGTAAGTGACAAGCCAGGCAGTGTGCTGGCAGAGGGAGGGAAGGAACCTCTATATTGGATGCAAACAGAAAAGGACAGGAAAAGAATAGAGAAAAGAGAGTCAGGGAGACTGGAAAGCTACAGAGCTGAAATTACTGCATGGGGAAGTCATGAGGCAAGAGGAGGGAGGAAAAGGAAGGGGAAGGGCTGGGCAGCAGTGGGGTGGGCAGCAAGAAACCCAAGAGGTAACTGAGCCACTGCAAACAGACTTAGTTTGTGTGAAAACTGAGTTGGTGGAGATGGCGAGGAAGCAGAACATCCATCTACAGAAAATAAGGTTTCATTATCACTTGGTATCTGCAAAAAAACCCTTTTATAAATTTGCACTCTCACCACTTCACACAATATTCTGGTACTTTTCTGTATTTTTTTTCCAATTTTCCTTTACTTTAGAATAACATTTGCCAAACCTGCTCCTTAAAAAATTAATATAACTTTTTAATAGGGAAATTATTTATGATTTGCACTACAATTTCCATCATTTTCAGTTAGAACATTTTGGCACCAATGACACTGGATTTGTTCTTGCCATTTCAAATGTTTCCTACTGAACTTTTAAAAGGAAAAGCTGGCACTATCTTAGGAAGTCTAAGAACAAAGAAAGTAAATCATGACTGCACTACTTACTAGACAACGTACTTAACATCGTGAACAATTATATTCTTTTTAAGCAAATGTTCCTAGCTTAAGAGTCTGCAAAATTTCCTCTGCTCTTTGTTTTCAAACAGGAAGAGACTATTTCATGAACAAGAACAGTTATTTATCTCGTACTGAATGCAGGCACCATCATCTTGCTTATTAACAGAGATGCTGCAAGTCAAATACCAGACTCTCAAAATTTAGATCAATCAAACAAAAAGGTTATCTGACCAAAAGTAGTGCATTTTATATCTGTAATATCATGCCTGAGTACCTAAGACGGTAGTTCAAAAAACAAACCATGTTAGGGAGCAAGAAAAAAAAAAAATTACACCAAGTCACAAAAACTTCCTTGAAATACATCTACTTTGTCAGCAATTATTTCCTATTTTCACCCTCTCCAGAACACCAAAATCGAGCCTAGCGAAGCGGGCTGTGAGTGATCACAAGGTTATATTACAGAACTGACAAAAATTCATTTCGGCAAACTTGAGGCCTCAAACCATACAAAACAATGAACATTGATATCAGTTTTTAAGACACTGTATTACTTGTCTACTGAAGGTCATCAACACTTACCATATTATTTCCAATACTCACATTAAATAAATCTCTTAAAATGTTTAAGAGCAAAGAATAAAGCTAGAAACCCGCTTCAAATTAGACCTAAAATTCCAACTGCTTACGAAGGGCAAGAACCTATGTAACAGAACTGTCAGAATAGCAGTTGCTGTAGGCCTTTTACCAAAAAACACCCCCCAAAAAACCAACTGCCCCCCTCCAAAAAAGAAACAGCTTAGAAAGTATGTATCTTAAGAAACAAAACTTCAAAAAGTACTTTTGGTAACCTGGTAATAAGCAGGTTTTCTAGGCTGCTGTGTTAAAGAGAACATTTAAGAATCACAGGTAGAGCACAGCAGTAACTATGTCAGGTTGCAAAACAAAGTAATTGTTGTCTAGCTTTACTGAAGCCAAATGAAGCAGGTGATTGTGAGAAGCCAGCATGGATTTACCAAAGGCAAATCACGCCAGACTAACCGGATCACCTTCTACAATAAAGTAACACTTTCTGTCAAGTTGGGGAGAGTAGTGGGTGTTGTTAACCTGGACTTCAGCAAAACATTTAACGCTGTTTCCCACAGCCTCCTCCTGGACAAACCAGCAAGATACAGATTGGATGGGTGGTCTGTGAGATGGGCAGGAAATTGGCTGCACTCAGACCGGTGACCAACGGTTTTTACTCAGGCTGGCAGCCTGTCACAAGCAGGGTCACCCCAGGTATCAATACTAGGCCCTACTCTGTTCAACATAATCATAAATGATCTGGGCAATATGACTGAGAGCGCCATGACCAAGTTTGCTGATGACACCAAACTAGGTGGCGAGGTGGACGCGTCAGAAGGAAAAGCAGACAGACCTGGGCAGGCTGGAAGAGTGAGCTAGCAAGAACAGTAGAGTTTAACAGAGACAAGTGAAAGGTCCTGCACCAAGGAAAACTCAGCCAAAGAGCCCAGTGCAGGCTGGGATCTGTGTGGGTGGGGAGCAGCCTTGCTGAAAGGGGCCTTGGGGTTATTAGAGTGGACAACAAGCTGAACATGAATCATCAGCGCATCGCTGCAGCAATGAAAGCAACTCTGACCCGGGGTTCACAGGGGCATTACTACCAGAGATAAGAGGTGTGATCATCCCACTCTACCAAGTGCTTGTCAGGCCACACCCAGACTGCTGTGTCCAGTTCTGGTCTCCAGAATTCAAGAAAAGACAAAGACAGACCGGAGAGGGTCCAAAGGAAGGCCATGAAGATGATCAAAGGCTGTACAACCTGCTCTATGAGGAAAGGCTGAAGGAGTTGGGTCCGTTGTCCCTGGAAAAGAAGAGGCTCGGAGGGACCTCATCACGGTTTGCCAGTACTTAAAAAGAGTGGCTACAAAAGGATGGAGGCGCTCTCTTCACAAGGAGCCACATGAAGAGGACAAGGGGCAACAGGTATGAGTTGCACCACGAGAGGTTTCATCTTGATATAAGACAGATTTTTTATTTTTTTTTTAAACACTGAGAACAATCAATCACTGGAATGACCTCCCCAGGGCCGTGGTGGAATCCCCATCAACTGGAGGTTTTCAAGTCATGACTGGGCAGGGTATTAGATAATCTCATCTAGGCTCCCCTTCCCACGACACGTTGGCCCATATGATCTTTCGAGATCCCTTCCAGCCTGGGCTGTTCTATGTTCTATGATTCTATGTAGCATAAGCCCATCTAAAATTTAAGTCAGAATTTAGCTGAGCAGATTCAGCTAGAATAGTGTTCAAATACAGCTGTCTAAATTCTGCAGAAGTTTCAATATATATGGCTCAGAATACATAATTCAGTCCTTGCAAACAGAAGAGGGGAGAAGCCAGCATTAAAACTACACTAAATGCCAAGATACAGAAAGGTAACTTCTTTCCTTTTAATAAAGCATTTAAAAGACCAAGAGTAACAAACTTTTAGAAACAGTAATCATTTACCTCACCTCCCTGACCTGGAAAAGCATTGTATCCCAGAGATCAGACTCTGCAGAAAGTTGGGAATGATGCACAAGGAGGAACAGGGTAGCACACTGTGTTACTCCTCCTCCCCTCAGCGACTGGCCCTCACCACACTGGAAGGCACCGTTGCAGCCTAATGCTCACCACTGGTACCATTTTTACATTAAACCCTCTCTAACATGATTTATTAATCCGTATTAGAAAGATCATATTTCCAGCAAACAGCTCATTCTAAGCTAATTAAGTGGGAAGAAATCCAAATCTAAAAATGGGACTAGGAATAAGATCAAAAGGAATGACCCTTGAAACTGTGAATTCATATCTCCTATTGATCAGGTCCCCGGTTTCTTCCCAGTCCAAGCCTTTTAACTTCCCTTTGCCTCTTTAGATCATTTCCTTCTCCAATTTTCCTGCTAAGCAGTTTACACAACAAACAACAGTCATTTTTAGCCTCCAAGAATTTGCTAAAGGCTAACAGTTTCAAACCAACTTATCAACATGAAGATAACCGTGCTCTCACTTCAACTCAGTAACTTAATCTATTTGTTCCTTTCACTTCTCATACAGTGTTTCTGGAAATGTTCAGTGCATAAATTAATGAAAGATAAAGGACAGTGATAGCAGAAATCATAATAAGATGTCGCGCTGTTCATGTAACAGAAAGAAACTCTCTACGTAAATATATCTTAAACCACAGACACGTTAAGGTTTTCTTCTGAAACTCTAACAGCTTCACAAATGTATCAGAAAACTTGCATGCAAATGAGAAAACAGGTGACTTGTATTTCTACAGGCACAATGTGAAAGTATGAATTCTGCAAGCTATCATACATTTTTCCACTGCCTCTTACCAGAGGAGCACCAACAGTCACAGGTGGTAACAGCAGTGGAGATGCTTTTCCTTTTCACTACTTTGGTGGCTATTAGCCCCCAAAAATAATTTCTTACAGTTCAGTGAAAACCATGTGCTTCAGTGTTATGGCTCATAGCAGTATCATGATTTTCAGACAAATCTATTTTATGAAGTTGCTCCAACATTGAAACTGAATTTGCTGCATGTTGAACCTGGACTTAAAGAGCCTCCAAAATGAGTCTTCGTAATTACATCACCAAATAAAAATCGGCTAAATACCACAGAAGTTGATTTGTCTGCAACTTTACTTCAAAAACCTGAATTCCAATTCAAAGCAGCTTCTCAAGCAAAAACCACAGAGAATTATGTAATTAATATTGTAATATCACAAAATTCAATTTAACACAGCTAATGCAAATGAGTACAACTGGAAACAAAAATTAAGACAGAATTACTCAGTGCTGAAAAGGCAAGGTTAGAACTGAAATCAGGGCTACAAAAATGATCCAGAGAGTAGAAGACTAACTTGTATGGATTAGTAGCTTGATCTATTCGTTTAACTGGAAAGGTTAACTGGTCACTGAGGTGAAGAGGCCTTTCAGTCCTGCTAGCAAAAGTATGGAGAGATTTAACACTTGGGAGTGAACATCAGACACATTAGCCCTTGAACAGAGATGGAAGTTTCCAAACCATATACACACAATACTGAGTCAGTAACTTTGCTTTGGAAAATCTTTATAAAATGCAAGTTTTAATCCACTTCCAGAATACCTTCTACTATCTGTCTGCACTGAGATCAGAGTCCCATCTGCTTCTGAAATCTATGAACCTGCCCTTCCTTCTTAAGCTTTAGTAAAAATAAGTTCCCACATGCACAACATGCTCATGTTATCTGCAGCTTCCAAAGCACTTCCAGTATTCTAGCACTTTTTTTTTTTTTCCTTTCTTCTTTCTTTTCTTTTAAAATAGCACCTTCCTCTGCTGGTAGGTTGGTGACAGCTGGAGACTGAATGTCAGACAGAATGCACAAGTACTCAGAGACAGTACCAAAAATTCTCCTTAATCCTTCTCCTGCACTGAGGTCAAACTGATCAGACTTGCAATTAGGACAAATTCTCTCTCAGATCAGGTAGGATATCTCTTACTATTTTTTAATGATCTCCTGCAGCACGAAGTGCAAATTTATTCAAATCATTCAGGCATACCTTACCTGAGAAATGTCAGTGACAAAAACTACACAAGCTCCCAAATACCTTAGCTTGTCTCACTGGCTTCTTCGATACATTCAGCAGTTTAGTCCACTGAAACCGAACTGCTTAGGTTAATGTTTTTTAAAGTTAAGTTTAACAGCCTGTAGAATAAAAAGAGTTGCACTAGAGAGGTTGTTTCTCTATGCCTCATTGACAAAACTATAAAATTTGTTCAATAGAAAGCATTGGTGACAAGTATTTTTTCCAGTTTGCTGTATTGCTACATTAAATTTTGTCACTGATGTCCCAGAGACTCAGCTACGCACACCACTCAGTACTACACAAGAGTAAATCAAGTCATTAATTTTTGTTTTCATCCTCTAATTGTGCAGAAAGTATCTGAGGCCAAGACAATGTAAAATTCAAGCATTTTTCCACTGTTAATGTTTATGGATGGTGGCGGCAGTACCAGAAAACAAACGTACATTTTTGCCATCAGGGTCATGAGTCCATACAAATAAAGAGGTTTAACCCAAATACTGCTTATTTTTAGGTTTCTGTGAACCCACATGCACTTCCCAAGCCTCATGCCAAACACGCCAATAAGCCAGTGCCCTCCGATTTTTGAACACAGGTCAAATCAGATCACCAGCTTTCCAAGGGCAGGGCCTCAGCTTTATCCAACAAGTATTTAGAAAGCTTGAGACAAACTGATCAGCATGTCTGACCCAAAAAATGAACACTGGCCTTAAACCTTAAAGTTATAAAGCCTGCTAGACTTTTAATTCCAACACCGGATTTGTGGAGAACAAACACGCACACATCAGTTTCTCAAAGAAAGAGACAAAACTGACCAAAGCAAAATTAGATGTTTAATTTGCCCATGTAATAAGTCAGGTAAGAAAATTTCCATAGTTTTCATATACCTGCATTTGATATCAGATTTTCCTAGGAAACACCACACTTAAAGTCATGAAAGTCCTCAAATTCCTTAGCAGTCCTCCATGCAGTCTCCTGGAAGGAAAGCCATCTATCTGTGTAAGCACATAGAGGTGACGCTTACCCGAGAAGAGTCTATTGCTGCTCCACAAAACAGTAAGTTCAGGGAGATGTGCAGTGGTTGCACCAGTGGCTTTACACAGAAATGAGAACTAGGTCAGGACCTGCAATCAAGGACAAGGTTTTGCCAATGTCCATCATAAACTTGGGGATGCTTCTGACACATCAGGTCAAGAGGAAAAGCACACAGCACAGGCTCTTCCCCACAGCAGTGTAGAGGCTGTAGCACTGCATGAGACCTGTGGAGTTCATAAGCAGCTTTACCAGAAGGCAGAAGACTCCAGAGGTCATTTGAATGCAGGACACAGTACAAGTTGCAAGTTACCTAAACGAAAGTCACACACACGCTCCAGGCACGAAGACAAGAAGAAAGAGAAGCTTTCTTTTTCCCCGCCTCAAGATTTTCGTTCGACCTCAAGGTTCAGCAAAATATGCAAAACAAACAAGGCCCCTCCACTATGCAGTATGACCACAGTAGCATTGTTTCATTCTTCCTATAAGGTTTTATACCCAATATTTTCTGATGGCACGACCTATTCAGTGCTCCCCTGTTTTCCAAATAAAGGTGAGTGGACATTCTAAAATCAGACATGAAAATCTACCTTTATTAAAATGTTTGTTATGGTTTTCAAAAAGGTTCTACCAGATCAGTATCCCGGAAAAATAACAAACAAGCAAAAAGACCCCACCCACATACCCAATGCTATCACAGATACAAAACCCCAAAACCTTTATGTTTAAAATTTAAATTATCTTTTATATTTACCACTGTTGAAGCCACTCAGGACCTATGCTTTTGAAAAGCACTGTGAATAACAAAAACTCCTACAAAGGACAGAAGAAATTAAAACTAATTTTTGAACAGGAACACAGGTATTTCCCTAATAATTTAAAAATGCAAGAAATGTCAGTAACTTTCAGTATTCACATCTAAAATATTAGTATTATGATGCATACAGGATCAACCGAAATGCAGCAGCACATAGGCAAAGTGGCCCCATTTTGGCTAGGATCCAGTTATTTTCATGTAGACTGAAGAGCAAAGGATGAGATTTCTGAAACATGATGGCAATGAACAGAACAATGTCATTTAACCCTTTGAACTCTTCTGCAAAAATAACTTCTTCCAGAATACGTGGCTGAAATTTGGTATCTTTATTTGTTTATGAGGGAAAGTAGTTAGACTTCTTCCCTCAATTACACAGTGAGCAAAAACACTGCCCTAGACTTGTTACAGCTAGGATTTCACTTTATGCAAGCAGGAGAGCTATTTTATGGGTTTGATTGTTGCTGGGGTTGTTTTTTGGTTTTGGGGTTTTTTTTGTTTTGTTTTGGGTTTTTTGGGGGGTTTTTTTGTTTGTTTTTTTTTTTTTTTTAAGTTTATTGAAGTTAAAACTCTGAAAACATCTCTCATCCTAAAATGAAGTCTCTGACTTACTCATTTGGGTACTACCCTCTGGAACAGAAGACTTCGTGGGATAAACCCTTAAGCTGATCAGATACAACAAAACAAAGACCAGTTCATTATAGTTTTAAACATAATTGCATTGACAATGTTAGAGCAAATTTAAATGTGCTGTATTCCAAGGGTTCCAGTCAGCCACAAGAATTATGACAGACTGTAAAGGACAACTCCACACTTCACAGTCTGAATATATGAACCCCACAGATCAGTAATGGTGAAGGTGGCATGCCCACAATCCCTCCGGATTGCTTATGGACATGTATGAACAAAGATACCAAGGCACTGCTTCCCAATCTCACCTCTACTACAGAAAAGACCATACCTAAAGAAAAATTTTCCATTAAGAGGCTGAAACTGGAATGCTTGAAGACGGGAGTAGAGACTAGACTTATTGGAGTTAAATAAGTAAACGGAGAAGTTGTGGGGGTTTTTTTTGGTTTGGTTGGTTGGGGTTTTTTTTTGCCCAAGGAAGTCTACTAAGAAACTGAAATTCTAAAAATCAAGCACATGAATTATCAGATTCTGCTTTACAGTTTATTCTGATTGTGTAAACAGAGCTTAGGGATTTAGAAAAGAGTTCTGCAAAAAGGACTGCAAAATCAAAATACTCTAGTTCAACTTGTTCATTCATGAGAAATTATTAAACCTTAATAACAGCTCTTACACAACCTGATTTGGAGACCAGACATTCTTATTGCAGTAAGGGCAAACTAAAAGTGCATAAGCATACCAGTTTTGCTTTCCTGGCTGGAATAAAGTATTAGTATGTTCCCTACATGTTACAGTAAGCAACACTGTCACTAATGTTAGGTTGTATTAAATTTTTTTTGCTTGGGTTTTTTGGGGTTGTTTTTGGTTTTTTTTTTTTAGTGTTATGTTAAGACATCCCATTCATCAACTCTTCTTTTGTTGTTCTGAGCTCCTCCTCTGAGGTACATGGCCTTGGGAAAAAAACAAATCTAACTTGTCTATCAACAGTGATAATTAGTTTTCAGAGAATTTGACACACACACCCCCCTTTTTTTTTTTTAAGAGCTTATACTTCATTACGCAATTTTTATCTGAATCAGAGGTACACTAGAACTGTCTTTTTTTATACAATATCCATTTTTGTTGATGGATTTGTTAGGCGATGACATCATAAATCTTAGGTATGCTCTGGCAGCATTTGTTGCTACTCAAAATTATGTATTAATAAAATTCAAGAGTTACATTTATTTCTTTATGCTTTTCAGGAAATGTTACGAAAGTTACAAGCAATTAGCGTAGCTGCTCCAAAAGGTTACAAAATCACAAAAAGAAGGATGAAGAGGCTAAATAACAGCCTGTGCCACCACATGGCAACAGAGGCACAAGGAGAACTTACTGTTTCTCAAAGAATTCATGATTGATGTATCTGTAACTCTGAAGCCCTACAAGCAAAAAATCCTGCATTATTATGAGACTGGTTGGTTGAGACTTTTGAGATGGAACTAACCTGAATATTCATGACTAGATGCATGAATTCAGCCATTATTTTCTGGCAGAGAATCCACGTAACTCTGAAATTGCTACAGTGATTAGAGAGTGTGCAGGCATTATGCTGGAACCAGCAAGTTTGATATGTAAGCAGCACAAATGTTGTTGATGGGTGTGTTACCAGTTTGAGCTAGAAGAGAGTGAATCAAAGTACGTAAGTGAGGTAGAGGCTAATATGGAGATTTCAAGTAGGCTTGAATTAGGCTGATGAAGCCAGTAGAGATGTTGAATTTTTTATTAATTTCTTACTCACTTTCAGCTGAGGCTTTTCTAGGTGGCACCCCCCCAGTTCTTTTACAGCACTTCCCAGTTTTAATAGGGGAGGGAGGGAAGGACAGACATCTGGATAAGTTATGAGACCAATTTACTCTCTTGACATAGTAAAATAGGACAGAACTTAAAAAGCCTGTATGCAGGAAGAAACAAATATCTTTGGAGAAAACAAGCCTAAGTATTAATTTTGATGTAAACCTTCCATATGAGATTTTATACTGCACTCACATAAAAACAGCTTTGAAATGTGAGCCTCACATATGTATCGTCATTCTGTTTCCAAATTAGACAGCTAACAGCCAGGCTTATTCAAATTCAAAAAACTCCTTTACATGGTGGTAAATCAAGCATTTGTAAGTCCTTCAGGTAGATAAAAAATTTTAGGAAGACAAAATGGTTTATACCATCCTTTATCCACTGTACACTGAAAACTTCTGGACACTGTTTAAAATGCCTGCCCTATATAAAGGATTTTAACACTATCTTCACAGAAGTCCTACAAGTGTCAGTAAGACAAAGTTCATCCCATTACACAGTTCTGAAATCCAAAAGCATTCTCTTCTTCCATCTCTCAGAATGCTCTTGACAACTTTAGTCTACAGATTAAGGACATATAACCTATGGATAAAAGTCTTACTGGAACTCATTTTCCTGTATAAGATTGTTGCTTGTTCCATGTTAGGAAATAGTATGTCAAGAAACCCCCATGAATTCTATTTTAGGAGCAACCCATTTCTGTTTTTCTTTTTCCCAGGGGAGTGTGAATGTGCTCCACACCCCAAAATTATACAGTCATGTTTCCTACTTCTGGGTAAACCTCAAGAGTCAAGCACACCCACACCGCAACAGATGAAACACCATGAGAAAGCCATCTTCCTGATCATGCTGTCTCCCTTGTCAGGCCAGTATTGCACAACTGAATATGGCTGCATAAATTAACCTTATGCAAATCCAGGACTTATCTTCCAGCTGAGATTCTCATTGTTTCCACCTGACAGTGGCAAAAAGATGTTATTTACTTTGCTCTAGAGGGTTTCAGAATTACATTTGGGGAGAAAGTACAGTAGTCCAGTTTCTCCAGTCACTCTAAATCACACAGTGTTTAACGGCCATTTTAGTGAAGTTACCTTCAGAAACACAAATATAACTTGCTACAGCAGCCCAGACTTCAACATTTCAGGAATCAAGGCCACTCTCACACTTTCTACTAGGTCTACTTCTTAATTTCTTAACTAGGGCCATTCTAGTTTCCAGATGGTTACATTATTCAACTGAAGATTCAACAGAATAAAGGAGAACACACAAAACAGAAGGACGTGCACAAACCATGGAATACAAATTCTGTTTGCATTGCAGGAGGACAAGGACTAACCCAAGCCTGACACTTGCTCAATGACTAGAATGGCTGTAGAGCCTCGCACACCACAATCTAGTTAATTGATAGAACAGCTTGTGCTCTGCTGTTACAAAGCAGGCCCATTCATAAAGGCAGTCTTCACTGAAGGGGCCAAGCTGGCTGCATTTACATTATGGGTTTGGTTCCAGCCATCCAGTCTGAGACCCTAGGGAACAGACAGCAGCTTTCCTTCCCGCTCTTTCACACATCTAGCTTTGAAAGAACCAATCCCAAGCACACAAGTCCTCTCTCAAGGTTCAGCCCCAGGTAAAGACAGAGGAGCACACCTGCCCTGAACAGCCAGAGTATCCAAAGGTCCCAATAGTCTTGCATGGCTAGAATGTTTTACATTTACAACTAAAACCATTATTAAAACCAGAAGAACAAAACTGAAATCATGCTTCTGGGCAGTCTGCACTTACTGAATTAAGTCCCAACATAAAACACAAAAGGCTCCTGTTCCACACATCCCCATGCTTTCAGATTAAACTGAACACTATCCATCCATAACGACTAACATCTTTGGGCAAGGATTATTTTAGTTGACAAACACTTGAAGATTAATAGTAAAAAACCCAGTGTTTTACGCAGCTGTCATTATCAGTTGTCTAAAAACAACTCCGCTGACTATCGTATTGTCTTTATTATTGATTTTTACTCGGATCTCTATCTGAGCGACTCCTCTTCTATCCACGGACAAAATGTCCTTCATCTTTCAACATTACCACTACCAATAGCTAGAAAACTTGTAAAAACACAGTACCAGAGTACCTTTCCCTACTGTGTTCTACAAAATCACAACTAGCTAGCATTTGTCTTATAATCCCAGAAACAGAAATTTAAGTTAAAATAATGAACATCAAGGACATATAGTTGTGTCAAATCAGTTGCAGTCAGACAGGATCCTGAATAATCCACAGAGCACTGTCAGAATACTTTTACTCCTGACTCAAGCTGTAAAATGAACTCCTTCTAGAAACTCTACTGCCACTGTTTTAATGCTGAAATATGTATGTACAGTTCTTTCAAGTTCATTGAAAGGCTACTGGCATCAGAAATTGCAAAACACAGTGATATGAACACAGTATTCAAAGCCAGAATTCTAAACCCAGCTTTTACATGTCTTTTCCCAAACAGCATGCAGTCGGATACACGCCAGCAGTTTCTACTCACATGAAGTCCAATTGATCTCAACAAAACCTCAGAAGTTGGTAAGCAGCTCTCCAAGGAGATGGGCAAAATAATTGTGTGACACGAAAACAATAATCACTTGCTTTAGAGCAGTATTGTGGTATTTGTTTTTACAACAGTATTATTTAATATGTAGAAACATCTACCCTATGTCTTTGTTTCCATATTTTGTAAGTATATCATGTTTTCTCAGCAGCACAGTATTTTCAAACTCTTCCTTGACAGTTATTCCCACATTGTGCCTGCTACATTGCTGAGCCTACACAACTGTTTGTGTGGTCATGCTGTGAGCTGGAAAACAGACTAGGGTAGGTAATTTGTAAACAAGCCCCCCCCATCCGAACCTGCCATCAGATCTGTTCAACAGAAGCTCCTGCCCTTACAAGATTTCAATATGACCTAACATGTCTGCATACTATAAAGTACATTAGGCCATAAGCAATTCCTACTTCGTTGGAGTTGTTTAGTAACAAAGCATCCAATTAAGCTTATGAAATCCAACAGACATCCTACAAAAATGTATTCTATAGGGCCACATGACAAATTACATTTACTGTCCCATTTTTAACATTAAAATGTTACCTTTCTATGCATATCCAGATATGCAATATATTCTATCACGTCTCTCCCAGAAGTCCCCACACAAGATATATACAAGCCTATATAGGCCATTCAACTTCAGCTACCCCGGAATTCATAGCTTCAGATTGGTTTGTTGTTTTGTTGTTTGTTCGGGGTTGTTTTTTTTTTTTTTAAACAAAAACAAGTTTGACAATTCTAATGCTCAAATATTAAGCATGATGCTTATTTAGTCAACTGCCCTGATTTCATAAGAAAGATATTCTGTAGTATTCTCTTTCGCATACAAAGAGTTCCTGTAGCTGCCAGAGTAAAAAACATTTGGGGTTTTTGCAAGCAAATGCCAAAGCTTTGTCTAAAAGTGAAAAATTGCCAAACTTGGTCAAATTAGTGTTTTAATTCTTCAAATACGCTGATTAACCATGGCCACTGTGCAGTTTTAAGAACAGTATAACACACACATACTCATTTGCAGTGACTTATTGATTTACACCATAAAAAAAGTTACGTATATTTCAACATTCCTTCTATAACTGATATAGAATGTGTAATCTTACTTCGCACTGTGCTAAACTCTTGACCATAACAATACCTCACAGCATTAAGTCCCATGGACTAATACAGAACACGACTTTTTAAAAACAGTGTTTTAAACATAGTATGCGTTAAAAAAAATCCTAGAGAAATCCTGTGTAATGTAATCCAGATTTTTAAAACTGCTTCTGACCTTACAGTATCAGTTTACTTTTCTATTCTACTTCAATTTATTTTTCTCATCTGTCTTCTCTAAACTAAACCAACCTCAACTTGCCCTCCTGCCTCGTATTTCCCCACTATTTTCTGTCCTATTAGTACCAGGCCTTACTATAGAATTTCAGAGATCTATCAGCTAACAATGAACAGGAAATAAGATTTTTTTTCCCCTTTAATCTTGTGCACCTCTGTGAACATCAGTAAAAATCAGATGGTTTTATGAAGATGTTCAATGACACACAATAGCAATATAACGCGTTATCTTAAATTATCTTATGAGTCTATTACCAACCTTACCCCGATCTTTCTCTATGTTATCCTCAAGTTCCTTGCTCTCCTCCAGTCTCAAGTAACCTATACAAGACTGTTACATCAAATTTAATTTGTTTCCGTTTTCTACATCTTTAATAATATACGAAGAAATTAATGGTAACAAAATCTGAACAGTCCATTACCTAATCATTGTACTGTTTCTCCTTGTTGCAAATTTGTTCTGTGCAGATGTTACTGTCTCCACCAACTATTCCTTAAAATTTTTCACAGGAAAACTAATCTAATCCAACAAGTCTTGGAAAGGATATACACTCATTCTTCTTTGGGGGGAGAGGGGGAAGTCAGATTTTTCTGATTTATCCTCCAAAGATCAAACTGTGTGTCAACATGCACCTTTACTTTATAAGACAGTTTAGTTTATGAGGCACAGTGCCAACACGAAAAATACACCTCTAAGAACACTTACTAAAAAAAAGTGCGTCACCAGCTAACACGATGCAGTATTTTGAAAAAAATAAAAAAAACCCACACACAAAAAAAACCACAAAAAACCAGACGTGACTCTCATATGAAATAAGAAACCAAAATGCCAGATCTGAATATGCTGCTGGAAATATAAATTATTCCAACTTTTACCACATCCCTTTCAGAACTAGCTACAGCATAGGCCACATCTGCAGGGGATACTATTCTAGACGATGTAATAAAAGATTATTTCAATTTAAGACAACTGAGCAATATTCAGCTTCAATTTTGACAGATAAGTGAATTTAAAATAATATATCTAAAAATGCATATAAAACCAGAAAGCTTTTTCTTCTCTCCAATGTTTAATAGCATATTTTCAGTTAAACAAACAAATTACCTGGTTCACCAGAAGAGGGAAACTGATAAGCTGCCAGTGTCATATTCATAAAGCAAATTAGAAAAAACAAAAAATGCTTGTTTTTTCAGTAATTATTTCTATTATTTCTATCGCTCCAAGGCAATAATATTATTTACTTTAACACTTTTTCAGTTACCATGACAAATCCTATACAGTCTAGTTGAAAAACATACCTTAAGAACAAAAAGGTCGAGATAAAAAACTTCTACAGTTCTCTTACTGCCAATACATTCTTTCCAAATACCAGTATTCCTAAATATATTCTCATAGCAAGAGCTTTAATATGACATCTGCTAAGTCATCCACTCTTTGGAGACCACTGCCAAACAGTTTGAGACTTAAATTGAAATTCTTTTTTTCTTTCATTATAATGAGACTGTCTCTAGTTCACACATATTTAACAGTAAATGACAAGACACAACATCTAAATAATAAAACCGATTAAATATAATTTAGTTAAGGTTCATATAATTGTGAATAATTCCACAAGCTCTAAAGTATTAACTATTCTTTATCAGCTTTCAAAATTATAACCATCAAACACTTTTACTCAAAAATTCCACTCTGGGATATAACTTAGCCAACATTAACACTTAAACATGTGCAAAGTGCCATGTAAGTCATTGATGTTATGCCTCTTTATTTACCATTCATATTAATAATTATGCCTCAATACAGCAATTTAAGGGAATAAGATCTAGTTCTCAGTCTTTTATATTAGTTCTGAAAACATTAAACACTATTAAAATTGTGAATAAAGAAAACACATCCTATATAAAGCACACAGATAAGGCTAGATACTGCTTTGGCTACTATTTATACCTAAAATCAACAGGAAATTGAAACAACAGCTGAAGGGAAGTCAATAATACACATTAAGCACAGTCAGGAAGGAACCTTTCAAACATCATTAAATTTCTATCCCATCCTAACCAAACTACTTTCAATGCTTGAACTTCCTTCCAAAAACGAAGCTTCCTAGATAAACATTTACCAAAAAAAAGCAAATTAAAGAATAGAAAAATATACAGCAGATACTGTATTTTTGCCTGTGTTTCTGTTCGTATAAAAACCCCATATCCAGTAACTTACACTACTGACACAGATGAAACTATCACACAAATGAATGTTTACAAAGTTCCCTCCTGGGTCTGAAATACCTTAGCAGGAATTAAAGCATGATTTAACATGTCATAACAATTGAATAAATTAGAAAAATATTGTAACCTCAGGCAACATTAATTCCCCAATTTGCCAATTAGTGTCTTTCTGTCAGTAAGAAGGCGGTAGAACCCTTTTCTTTGTCAAGTCTCCTTTAAAACCACCAATATTCTATTATGCAGAGATACAGAAGTGTCTCTCATTAGTGCAAACACAAGCACAATGCTTCCTTAAAAAATTACATTCTAAGTTTAGTAGATGGACAGAGTCTTAGGGCAATATACAGGAACAGCAGGGCAATACATAGTAACATGGTATACAGGGTTTTCATCACATTAACCATTCAGCTTGCACCAATAGTGGGGTTTTTGTTTGTTTGGTTGGTTTTTTTAAAAACCAACTCAAAGAATAATTCTCAGAGAAATATGAAGACAATGACATAGCTGTGCACGTGTTGTGGATAGCTTCCTTCAATCACGCTGGACAGCACAAGAAGAAAACAATACAGGGCTCATTATTCAATTTGTTAAATTATTCTGTGTTGATTTGGGGTTTCTTAATGCAAAAGATAATATATATCCACTACACAGGATATAATGTAGCATATTACATAAAACAGTATTTAAAACGTCCTACTTGTCTAACGTCTATTATCCTTGATGTAAGCATTTACACACCTCAGAATGCAACTGGTCTACTTGTTCAAGAAACAGACCACCTATGTACCTACTGGTCTCTGGACAGTATCTGTCAAGTTACTGTACCATATTTGACTAACAAGACAGGAATCATGGGAACAAACATATATTCTGGGTCAAGGAGTTCAAATTCCAAGGTACTGTGGAAAACTATGTTATATCCCCTCCTCCCCCTTATATAAGCTAACCGGCTCCATCTTAAAGACAGTCTTATTCCACTACTCCTAAGGGAAGGCTGTTGCAGACTTCTGTGCCTCCGTTGCTTAGGAACCATCTTTTCTAATTTCCACATTAGGTTTATTCTTGGATAGTTTCTACCCATTTGTTCTCATACCTCAAGCTTAAGCTCTTTTTTACCCACCCGTGTTGTTTCACTCATTTTTTTGAAAAGCAACCTCTTTCATGCTTTTGTTCCCAGATCAAACAAGACACTCCGAGTTTCCCTCACAGAGCAAATTCCCTTAGTCATTCTAGGAATCAGTCCTGTACCTCTTCCAGTCTGAATGCTCTTTTTACTTGATGGCGGGTGACAGGAATTAGACACAATATTCCAGATAAGCTTTCACCAGTACCAGAAAAAGTCAATACCACTTTACTTCTTTAAAGGAAAATATTAGTAGGGCAACAACAGTATACTTGTTATCCTAATTCTTTTCACTATTGCTAACTTTGATAGGTTAGTCATCCTGAAGTGTTACAAGATCATGATCATTTTTTTAATGCTATTAAATATGACTCCTTTTTCTACTGGTTATGTCCTAAGGTCTCAACTTCGTTCTGTGCAAAACCTTCTTTTGTATTGATGATACTTGACAACTGATGACAAAACACAGGATTGGCCTAAGAAGTAGAAATGCATCAATGTTTTTAATGAAAATACTCAATCTTGAAACATCCTTGACAAATTCCACTACTAACATACTTCCAATACATCACCTTCTGGTCATCCAGTTCTATCCATACTCGACATATCCTGTCACCATTTAAAATCAATTTTCACAGAAACATCACTCTAGTTTTACATGGAATCATATTACACATTATACGACTCCTAAGTTAAAAGAACTCAGCTCTAATCATGTATCCTCTTCAAGAAGTCAGGTATCTTATGAAAACACCCGTTAGATTTCTCTGACAAAGTCTTCCTCTGTTAAGATCTGTATCACTTCATATCCCATTTTCCTCTTACTTCCATGTTCTGAATTTAAACAAATCCCTGAATATTAAGGTCACACTAATGATGCAATAACTATCCCAAACCATCTTTTCCTCTAAACACTGTGATGACTTTCGCTGCTCACCAGCCATCCAATACCCTTCTGCCTTGACGTTTAGTAACATTTCTTGCAACTCAGCCTCTAATTGCACAGATCACCAACTTCAAAATTCCAAGAGTAAACGTTATGTACTCCCACTCATCTGCACCCTGTAAATTTGACTTTATCTTTATGGAAGTCATTTTTATAAAACTTCAGTAAGACCTATTTGCCAGTGTGCGTGTGTTCAAAACCGTCTTCATTGGAAATTAAGGCAAACTTTTCATGTAGTCTTTCACCTATATCTAAATTACTTTTAGTCTCATTTCATCGCCCCCACGCTTCCTCTGACAAAACTACTTTTAGTCTTATTCCATTGTCCCCATGCTTCCTCTGACAAGACAGGCAATCAGTCTTTTTCAGGTTTTCTGCTTAGTCCCGATGCTCCTCTTCAATTTGCTATGACCCTTGTTAGATCTTGCATCTCCACTTTTTTGTGCATAAAAAACAAAAAACAAACAAAAAAAATCAAAGTTTGGTAAAAGCACAAATATTTTATACAGTTGCCAGAATTACCTGCATTAATTGCTGTATCAGAAGTTCAACCATGCCAAAAGTAGCTGAAAGCACCTCATCAAGTAAGCCCTGAATATTGCTGAAAAACTGAAATTGCAAGAACACTTGGATGCTAAACTAAGTTATGGCCTTTGCAATTTGAATGTTCATTTCTGTAATTACAATTATTAACAGCTTTTCATGACACTCAGAGAGGTTTGGGTCTTTTTTTGCTTTAGTTGGGCCTTTGTTTGCTTGTTTTTCCCCCCCTGAACGATGTATGCCTAAAACATGAATAAAAAGGCTAATGGCACAAGGTTTCCCCAGAGCTAGAAAAAGGGAAGGCAAGTTAAGGCTGCTTGATTTCAGTTTTACCTCAGATGTTACATCCAAATGAAAAAAACAAAAAAGCAACAACAAAACCTATATTATCAATATTTTGGTTTGAGAACACACCGCACAGCTATTACAAAACTTACTTGAAGGAAAAAAAAAAGGCTGCAGAAAAAAGGTTCAAATTTAGGATTACTATAGCAACAGAGAGGAGGGAGGGCAAAATTACCAGATTACTCTCTCAGATCATCAAATCCCTGAAAGAATAAATTTAGATTTGAGTTTCAGTCAAGTGAACTGAATTTATCCTATTCATTAATGGTTAGCACATCAAATTAAGGATTAAATTAAACAAGCAAAAACTGTAGTACCAGAAGTAAAGTAGCAAATACAAATTTCAGATTGAAGGACCTCAGCTTTTTCTTCTACAATTAAATATTTGGTATGACAACAGGTCTTCAAACCAATAACTGATAACAGAGTATTATTTAGGGAAGTGTCTAGTCCTGGTTATAGGTCTGCAAAGAAAGAGGCATTCGAAATCTGCCTCATTCTTAGTTAAGTGACTCCAGTAACTACACTATTGAAAACATGCAATAATGTGCTCCCCTTTGACTTGGACGCATAATGAATTTCCAAAAATATAGTTGTTACTATAGAACTAACATATTTCAGCAACATACATGAACACAGTAATGACTTAATGTCTTGAAAACCAGGGAATGCAGAAATAAGCTTAAGCTGTTTAAAAAGGTAACACTATGAAAAACAAACCCAGGATACCCTAAGTAACCAATTACTCACATCTCTTTGCGTTATGCAATCTTTATCATTCTTTGTGTTTTGGGGTTGTTTTAATAAATGCTTAAAAATAATTAGCATAATGGACACTATTCCAATATCAATAAATATCATACTTAAGTTAATGACTGAAAAAAGAGCAAGAAAAATAGTAGTCTCAGTCTTTTTGGGAGACCAGCTATTTCAATACTTTAGCCCATTCACATTAGATAGGATCCCAAACCCATTAAACGTGCAGCTGAAGTGACAAACGTTTATTTTTGACATTGTGAGCTTCGCTTGAGGCATGAAGGGGTGTCTCCCCACTTTAGTGGTAAGTATTGACCCATAAAGACTCTAAGCCTCAGGCAACTTTTCCACCAGCCAGCACATTCAATTAATAAGGCTGCCCTCATAATTTGCAAGACTGCCTAAGTCCAGCTTCTCTGGCTGACATTCAGATTTTAACTATGCTTCCCGGCCTTCAGTTCACCACTTCTGGCTTTTGTTGACCAGCTGCCAAAATGCACTTTATTTTCTGGTGGCTGGGCAGGCCAGAGGACAGTTTGAGAGACTACCTTCCCCCAATTTATGCAAACTGTTCACTGTGTTCTCTGCTTTTGGCTCCTCCTCAAGTTGCTGCAGTGAGGGAAAACTTGAGGATACTGGAAGGACTACCATTCCACAACTGTGAAGCAGGGGTATAGGAATCTTAACTGGGGTTTCCTTGTCTTTAAATCAACATCTCCATTAACAGACTGGAATTGAGTCAAGGAAAGTGTCCTAGATCAACAACAAAGACTATGGCAGATCCAGAAATGGACATCCCACCTGTCAAAATCCTTACCCTATGCTGCAATCACAAACATCCTCTCTTTCCAGGAGAGAGGCAAGAAGCTCCACGTAAGATGATCCACATAACTCAGCAGCATCAAGATTACCGCAGGTTCTAAAGTAGATTGAAGTAAAGCGGGAAAAACATACAGGGAGACATCCAGTTACAAATAGCAGCAATCAAAGAGAACAACAGGATGGTCCTCTCTGAGGCCAAGGCACGGAAGTCCACCACCTTTCCTTGACACATAAAAGACATAATAGCTTTCCCTTAGATTAAGCATATATGTTTTATCTCCCTCTCCCTCCAAACCATGTATGATTCACTTGCTTTTGGAAAGATCTAAAGAATTTACTAACTTTTTACCTAATTGCCTATATAAGCAAACAAGAAAAAGAAAGATTCATTTCTTACCCACAGTCAAGATCTAAGCAAACATCTAGAGACCATTATTAATTTATTTTTCCTGCCTATCAACAGATTCCAAAATAATTTAATACTGCACCAGAAATGTTCTACATAACCAAATAAATCTTTACTGCATATTTCTGGCCACCAACACTTTATGAAAAATAACTTACAAAACTGAACACCACTTTCCTGACATCTTCATTCTTAAGCTTCCAAGTTATTCATTATAACCAAAATCACTAGAGTATCTTTGAAAACTCAACCATCTAATAAATTTTACTTTAAGTCGGGGGGGGGAGAAAAAACAAAAACCCCCACACCTTGCTATATACACTAGTAGGCTTAAAAATTATATCCACAGTAAGGAAAGTTTACTTTGGAATAAAAATAGAATCTTGTGCTTTACACTTAATCTGTTACTCAAATCATACAGAAACTTGAAGTGACATTTAAAAGTGAAGCAACACTTCAGTTGTGTAGAATTTTACCTGACAATTGTTAAAAACTTTTCAGTAACTAAAAGCACCTAAAGAAAGATGATAGAAATAACGAAACATGATTTCCTATCAACTGAAGTCTCCCATGCTTCCCTATTGATCCTTTTTTATCCCAAGTCCTCATGTTCCCCTCTACATCCTGCCTGAGTCCATCCTTGCTCCTCCTCCCTTCACCTGAGCACTGGTCCACCCAGGCTGGACATGCAAGTGGCAAAATACGCTACGACTGGTTCGGAAGTACCTACATCCTGACGGGCAGGCAAGGGTGTAACAGCTACACAGCCAGATGCTCCTGCTGCTCAAAACAAATCAGAAGCCATGCCCCTCTCTTAGTGTGGGTACAAGTTTGGGCCTTAGATTATCACACTACTGGCAGAAACCGTGTGTTTGAAGTCACGATTTTCCTGTTAAATTCAGCTGAACGTAACTAATAGGTTTAAAAGTTTAAGAGAAAAATAAAATAAGTCCCTTTAACTTTGGAATACTTCAAGCTTTGTTGATTCAAGATTACCATGCAAAGCTATGCTAGACAAGATTTTTTGGAGAAGAAAATCCAAGTATACTGCATCTCTCAACGCACAACAGCAGCAATATCTTATTTTGCTGAGTTTTAGAAGGAATGGATGTTTCACATGCATACATACTTCACAGATTTTCAGGAATATTTTGTATTGACAATACCTAAAGAAATTGTTTCATCTGGTAAACAAAAACTAAATTCAAAAGTATGCCTTACCCTTCACGTCCACAGTCACAACGCAGGAGAAGTAACTTTATGCTCAGTAGTCTATAACAAAAAAAAAACCACCACACCAAAAAAAACCCCAAAACCCCACAACAGACCCCAAACAAAATGAAAAACAACAACAACCAAAAAAAAAAAAACCCACCAAAAAAGCCCACAGAAGACAATCATTACGGGTCAAGGTTTTCCCAGGTATTTGCTGGTTTAATCTGGCATTACCTATATTAAAGCTGAAATAGTGTATCAGATCTCTCAAGATTCAAGGTCTGAAACAAGACAGAGATAAAACGTATAAAAAGCACCACAACAAGAATTTGAAATTTGTACATACAAAATGAAAGCAAACCCAAAATAAACTAAAATAAGTTTCTATGACTGCAAGTCAAATTACAGTTTTTAGTCCAAAATTGCTTTTACATGTTTACTGATTCCAACCAAAAACCTAGAAGATCTTATGTATAGTAATTTGATTTTCCCCTAATCTTCGGTGCATAAATGTACCACAATTTAACATTTATCTACTCATTTGATGTGCAACTATCAAAGATACCATAAAGTGTTACTGATTAACTGCATTTACTGCTCACTGTTTCCATGACCCCTTTTCAGCAATTCAATTAGGTATATGGAAGAAAAGGAAAACCTCAGAACTCTAAAATAGTTTAATCCTTTCAGATTTCACGAGTCAAGATCTAAGAACCACATAACATACGGTGCAAAAATCAACAATTTTATAAGACAAAACCAAACACATTAGTCAATTAAAAATGCAAAGGATATTTTATTAGTCTGAAGAGCACAGAAACTCCAAATCTCAATTTTAAAGAGTAGTTCTTAATATCCCAGTTTTAAAACTGGATTGAAATGCGCTTTCATGTACATTGATTTTTAATTAATCTGCAGCAAAAACCACTCAAATGAGTGACAGTGAAAAACTCTTGATGGCCCACTTGCTAACACAACCAATCTGAGGCTGAAAGGTTGATCTTTCACTGAAAAATAACTGTACCCAACAGAGCCGCCAGAGATCATTTCTCAAAATGCAATCTAATAAGCAAGGTCAAAAGAAGGAAGTTAGGAAGGTGCTGAAGAAGTTGTTACTCCTGTTTGGCTACACCTTCAAGGACGACATTTTCAGGTTCTTCTTAACGGTCAAAGAGTCAATCCAGCAAAGCCAATAAGCATACATGCTCATCAGCCAGCTGGACTGGTAGTAGTTACTCAAATCCATCTGTATACTAAAACTTAATTTGCCCTGAAATGAAGAACAGTTAGACTTTAAAATTCCCCAAAGAAGCAATAGTGCTTAAACTTTATTCAAGACCAGGACCGTTGGTTAGAATGTTAAACTGGAGCTCTCATGACAAACGACGTCATCTCAGTTTATACCTGATTTGGAAAAGCAGTAGTTCTAAAAGGTGTTTTTCCTGGAGTCACTGCCCTTACAACTTTTGCAACTACTAACCACTAAAATTTCTGAACTGACAAGTCCACAGTAAACAACATCCTCTGACTGGTGAGGAAAAAAAACAATTATTTGCTTCAATCCAACTAAAGATTATCAAGATTTTTGTCAATAAACAACAGATGCTTACTTACTAAGATGATAACAGATGTCATCATAAAGTTATGTTAAACATTCCATTAAATTACTACAGAACCCTGTTATTATACACACAATACTTTAAAATTATAGAAAAAGTAACCATAGAAAAGGGTAATTTAAAAGTAAAAATTATCATAGGTCAAAATATCTGTATAACCAGTACTTTTAAAGCATTACCACCTCTAAGGAAAAAAGGCTTTCATCAGGAAATAAACTGTTTTACATTATTCACACTTTTCACCTTTCTTTACCGACAGGTTTGTACAGCTACTATTCCCAGCCCTGCCAAAAAGGGGCATTTTTTAAAGAGAAATGCTGAATAAGTGGCAAGACTAGGTAATGTTTTCCCATTCCCCTGAGAAGGCTGATTAATTCCTATCAATGAAAATTGCAAAGCGCAGTTAATCTAGAAACTTCTACTATTTTTTAAAAAATACCTGCTTTTGAATCTGTTAATACAGAAGACCTATAATTTAACAGGGGGGTTTTAGACAGGTTTCTCAGCAGATGTCAAATGACCTGCACAACAGTCAGCACTTCAAACTTACATTCATATCTGATCACAATCACTTTTTAAATATAAAGCAGTTGTCACTCTAAAAGTATCTAAGAAATATTTAGTTACAGTATGAATTACTAAGACAGTGCTATTTCAGAGATTGCTTTCTGCGTACAACATGGTCCAAGAGTAAATTCTAATTTAAAAGCCATCAAAATCAGAAATTTAGCATTATTTTATACTTCATGTCCTCATGTTTCAGGTGCCCTCACTACACAACAGAAGCAATGCTTCTTTGATATGCTCTCCTTCATAAAAGTAATGGGCAAGTTTTGTTACTATGATTTTTTTCCCCTCAAAGCAGGACTGGCTCATTTGCATAGCAACAGTTTGGGATTTATAAATTACTCACTACTCACCACTGCTACAGTTCTTAAATAATTAAGAAAACTATTTCTACAACTCAGAAAAGCAGTGGGTACAAGATTTACTGTCTAGCCTCTTCAGAGGCCTCTGAAGTTCTATTTATTAACAAAACTGGTTACTTCAAAATTCAGCTTGTTCCTCCTATAGCAAGTCACAATGTTGGGTGAGGAGATCTGTTAACAGCAGTTCATGCTACAAAGCTACACTTCAAAAACCAAGACTTGAATGGGGCAGAAGTGGCTGCATCCTTACTCCTGTGAAAGCCTCTCAGTGCTCAAACGGGTTTGTCTAAATCATCTCATCAAATGATCCAATTCTGTACATGCAAAATAACATCTAATATTGATGGTGATATCTCAAAGAATGAGAAGAGTTGAGTATTTTTCTGTTGGAGACTTCTAAAAATAACTGTTACAGAAAAATACTGATTCAGTAAATTACCTTCTTCACTCTATAGCCTTAGCGAACCATACTCTAATGAACTTACTGGCATAACATGCTAGCAAAAGCACTCATTTCAGATGAAGCACAAATGTTCAGATTTCTCACACCATTTCATAATAGTCAACCATAAAAAGAAAACATTCAAGCAACACAACAGTTTTTGGCTAAAAAGCACTATCCTCAGTGTGGATCCTCATACAGAAAACAGAACTCCAGTAAAACTACGAGATACTTAAACATGCAAACAAAGTAATGCACATACTATTATCTTGCTACAGTGAAGATGTAAAAACTTGCAATTGCCTCTTCCTCAAAACTCTAAGAAAAACACCAAGTTTAAATTCTGTAATTGAGGCAAACTACATAGAACATTATGATTCCTAAAGACCATTTTTACCCTATCACATCAACTCTGCTCACTGAATATAAAGAAATACCAAAGCCACCTGCTCCAGCCTATAGTTGCATTTTTTCTCACTCATCATACAACAGCTCTAAAAAGAATATTTCCTTATTGAGGTACAGAATTGTTACATCAATCAATTTGACAAAGAAAAATGGAAGCCTGTTTTAGAAATAGTTTGTATCTCTTTATTTTAAAAATAAATTCTTTTGTTCTATAAAAAAGAATGAATTTGCAGCAGTTAAGAGTTGCCGAGTATTCTGTTAGCACATTCAGTCACGTTACAAGAACCCAAAGCCGTAAATAGCCTGCATGCTTGGGAGATACCTGTAGCTTTCAGCAAAGCATACAGAAATTATCTAGCAGTAGTTGCAGTTTGAGAATTTATAAGCTGAAGGTGATGTGTTTTGTAAAGCTCCATACAAAGACATAAGCCAGCATGCAAGAAAACAAAATACTTTTGGTATATGATATTATGATCTATAGCAACTTTCTAAAAAGCAGAGAATAAAACTAAACCAGCAACAAGCTTACACCATCAAGCTACAGCAGTATCTCATGAAAGATTTAAACCCAAATGTCCTGATTTACCTCAAACCAGGACATACTCCCAGCCCCCTATCTCAGTACAGCCATGGATATTTTTCCAGCTTGACTGGATTTTCCCCCTCCCTAATTGCTAGTTTCAACTAACACTAACGTAGATTAAGAATCAACCTTAAAAGCAGCATAGAGACAGTGCAGTAATTATGTGCAGAAAGACATGTGACGTTTTGTATCAAAAGCAGACACTAGAAATGCTAAAATACAGATACCCCTTCCAGCAGAGGAAACAAACGAACTGCCCAGCTGCTGCTGCTGGTACCCCGCCAATCAATAACACCGCACAAACACACCACATCGCCTCCTTCATTCCTGCGTCCTCTGCGGACGATTATTTGGGCGCTCTAATGCCCGCATTTTGCCAAGCATAATCAGCAGGTCACCTCGCAGTCTAGCAGAAGGGGCAGGTGAAGCAGAAGGGCGGTGGGGGAAGAGCCTGCAGACGCATCGCCTGGGTGCAAAGGAGATTTAAACGCCGAGCGGCCGCTTCCTGCGGCGCCAGCAGCAGCAGCATCCCACCTCACTCACCGCGGTGGGCACAGGCAGGGGGACCGCCTCTCCTGAGAGAAGGCTGACAGGAACCTGCCCCTCCAGCTCCCCATCGCCCCATCCCAGTCAGCGGCTGGAGACCATCTCGCTCTGCCCCCCCATCACATCAGGGACCCGAAACCCGCCCTCCCCGCCCCAGCACCTCACCGCGGGCACCCTGCGAGCAGCGGGCGGCTGTTTTTTACACACACACACACACACCCTCCCGCCCGCTGCCTGTTTTCAAGGCAGAGGCAACAACCCCCCTCTCTCCTATCC
>VFFE01006783.1:401116-518371 GCA_008921705.1 Burhinus oedicnemus | reverse complement strand
AACGGCTGCGCCCCCGCCCCCCGCCGCCAAAGACCGTTAACGGCTGCGCCCCTCCGCCGCGCGCGCCCCCACATTCCTCTGCCCTCCGCCGCCGCCCGCAGGCCCGTTACCGGCGGCCCCTCTCCTGCGCCACCCGCCGCCACCCCCGTAACCCTCCGCGGCGGCGCTCACCCGAAGACAGATGAGAAAGGGCGGCCAGAGGGAGCAGGAAAGAAGGGGCCGCTGCCAGACGGTCCCCCTGCCGAAGCTGTCTCCGCCGCCGCTGGCCCCAGCGCAGCGCTCCGCCTCCCGCCGCTCCGCTCCCGCCTCCCCCACAGCCACCAAGCGGCCCCAGCCCCCACCTAACAGGGTGCGGCTTCCCCAGGCCGCAGGCCAATAACCGCACCGCCCATTGGAGGGCGCACGCTCAGCGACTAAGCGGCTCTCCCATTGGCCGGCGGGAGGTGCATGGCGACTAGCCATGCCGGCGCCTGGGGGAGCGGGTTACCATAGCCGGGGCCGCGCTTGGCGGATAGTGAGGCTCCGGGCAGTGCTGGGTGATTTGCGAACGACTAGGCAGAGACTGAAAAGAGGCCCCCGACGCGGGGAAGGGTTTTTTTGTGGAGCTGGATCCCTTCGGAAAGGAGCAGCGCGTCGTCTGGGAACCTTATCTTACAGCAGGCTGAGAGATAGGGACAGAAATCAAGTAACTGCCGAGGAAGCGTTACGATAAAGGGTTCTTTAACACGCAGCAATGACGGTGTCTAATCGCTGGAAGCTCAAAGCAGGTCAAGATCGATCCAGAAAGGCAGATATCCAATGAGAGGAGTCAAACTTGAGAACCGCGGTGGTGAGGGTTAGAGACATCTATCAAAACTGAAGGTATTTAAGTCAGTCCAATATCCTCCGGATGTTAAATTCCAGTCTAATGAGAAATTGTATACTTGATTCAGGAAGCATGCAGATTATCTTGTGTCGCTTATCTATAGGAGGCCTGATTAGATCTTTATAAATCACCTCTTTAGATCTTCTAAATCTTTTGGAGAGCTGTGTGGCTAGTATAACACCACAGTTTGTTAGTCACTGCAAATAAAGCACTAACTGTAAAGTTGATGTGTTCTGTTAGCTATCTTTATTTTCTGTACATTTCTACTGTCATATCATTTTAAGACTGCTGCTTTGCACTTCTTCTTGGAAACTGTTGTATAGAATAGTGCCTGCCTTGGGTCAGATGAAGAGTTGGGGGTCTGGGAACACTCTTTCAGAAACACTAAACTCTTCTCTGTTATCTGTACCCTTCACCTCCAAGGTATCCATACGATCAGAAAAAAAATGGACTCCTGCTAGCAGAACCTTATGGGCGCCTTCAGGAGCCACAAACATCTCTCCCTTAGAATACAGGAGGAATCTAGCCTGCTCCAATCACCTCCACCGAGGAAACATACTCCACTTACCTAGTTCATGCTTTCTGGCAAATAATCTTCATTTGTTCACTCTTAAGAATGGAAAACCAGGCCATAGAGATATATGTAAACTTATATGTGAATTCAACGACTAAAAATGGTGGTTTACTTGTCAAGTGATGAAATAGAATGATTATGGCACATCTGACAAGAAGACACTGCTGGACATAGATCTGCCTCATCAAAAACATCCCACAATAGGACACGTTAGTGTAATTACTAATAATTAGCAAATCACATTTGAACTTTCTTTGTAAGAATAAAACATTGAAGTCACTTCACCTGTCTAGTGCTGAACCCCGTTAAGCCCAGTGGATGTGTTTACATACCAGATAGCATACTTTTGTGGTTGTTCAAAGTCTAATCAAGGAGATCTGCAGGTGCTCCGTACCTGCAAGGTCCAGCCAGCTGCCTCACACGTCTTTCCCTTGATGTGTAGACAGCTCTTTGTCAAAACACTCCTTCACCTTGGCACTTCACTTACCTCTCTTTTCCTTTCCTCACCATAACATTCAACACATAAAGCTCTCTTTCTTCTTGTCTGGTAAAGTAAATGGGAGAATGGATCCAAATTAAAACTAACTGTTTTGTTTTATAAGACCTGCAGTGCCAAGAAAGCAGGGAGTGTTGAGGACAGCAGCAGTGCCCAGGGACTTGGGGAGGGCAGGGTCATGTCTTCCACTGGCAGCACTGGCTTAAAGTGTTTGTGTAACTACCGGGTGCGGCGTCACAAGCAGCTTAGGCTGATCAAAGGATGCATTTTATCATTGCACCTGTTCACTCTAATGGTGAAATGCTGCAGAAGAGTGCTTGTTCCTTTACCCCTATCTTCTGCTGTCCTACCCTGTGACCTGCCGAAGGTCACAGGTTCCCACTCATCCCCTTGCAGCCTTCCCTCCGCCCCTTGCATCATATCCCATAATCATGAGGCCAGAGAAGATAGTTTCATCTGGCTAATCTGATGGAAAAATCGGGGGGGTGAGGGAGAGGGCGAGGCCAGCTTTCTGCTGAATCAGCCGACTCAACCAACTCACTTTGCAGCCCAAGACTGCTACAGATGATGCATGACGGTGTTAATCTTGCCTGTGCAGTTTTTAGCCTGACCAGGTTCCTGAACTGCCTCAACCCAGCTGCAGGAACAGCAGTGCTGGTGCAAAGGCAAAGGTAGGATTACCATGGTTAGAAACGTAAGGGAGGGCACATGCGTACTGACATGTACTGACAGTACATAGTGCTGTAGAAATGCAGCATCAAAGACAATCTGAAAAAGCACTTCTGCATTATTTAAGACATAAATAACTTGTCCATTTGTGATAATTCTTACCAGCTGGATTTACAGCATTACAGCTACAACAAAAGGTACAACATGAACCACACAGAATTTTTCAGCTTGTGGTATCTGACCCGTCTAAGATCTTTGCACTGCTGGTGAGGGGTCTGGGAAAATGACCAAGACAAGCTTGTTGCCAGTAGGCTTGCACTTGCTGTGTGTACACCTGCACATTTACTGGAGAATGGTTACTAGCCCTTCAAAAAACAGAAATACTACCACATATTTACAGACAACACCACATTCCCTCAAGAGGTGTCAGAATGTGGTAGTGTTTAGGCGGTATAGATGTTCCAGTCGCTGTCTCATCCACAGTAAGTTGTATTCCTTAGGAGGCTCAAGCATCAGCAGCACTGGACTCAACTTACATCATACAGTCTCAAATAAAAGAGTCAATGCGAATGTATTCATTTACAAATTATTTTAGTTTGGCTTTACTAGGTATCAGAAAAATAATACAATTATTTTTTTGCAACTGATCTCTTTACCTGGCATTAGCACTTCTTGATCAAACCGTTTACAGCTACCTGTGAGAAGCACAGTACTAGGCTGATGTCACAAGTCTGGCATCAGGATATTTATCTTTTCTTTTATATGGGATGCACTCATCCCACATAAGCAGTTCCAGGTCAGTTTTCTTAACCTATAAACTGGGAATGTCAGTATCAAAATACATCTTTCCCTCTTGGCCTGCCAGAACTGTTCTACCCCAACAGTCTGTTGACTGGGCAGGACTTGCTTCCCTACTGTCATCATTTGTTTTCATCTCACGCAGACCTTTTACTCCACTTCTTGGACAAAGTTCTGGTTCCTCCAAATAAAACAACGCTAGTATGTTGATTCCCTGCTAGTTTTGCCATGGGCCTTCAAAAGCAGAGTCTTAGTATTGAAACTTCCTTGTCAGGTGCCAGCAAAGTAAAAGCCAGTCCCTGATGGGTCATACCAGACTTGGAGCAGCGGGAGGGTATGCATAGACAAACACAAATCATCTGTACCAAATACCCCAAGAACAGCCCTAGAAGTGCTGTGTGTCTCACTGGCACCCGGGACTCTGCTATTGCTGGTACAAGTGAGCTTACGCACATGTAGCATTACTACTGAAAAGCTCATGAGGGATTTTTCTTTGAAATTATTTTTAAAAAGGATGTAATGGGTTATCTTAATTTCAGCTGTGTGTAACAGCATTAATAATATCTCATAGCTTATGTGTAGCATTACTAGTTGGTCAGTATAAGTAAGGTACTAAAAAATACTATTAGAAGCTTTATTTTTGTGCCAGCTGCAATCATATTCATCACAGGAGGGAGTTGCTTTTTTTTAATTTTACTGATTTATGTAAGGAAGGAGAACTTTCCCAATGATCTGAAAACAGTATGTAGAAACAGTCTTTAGTGTATATATATATCCAAGAAACATTTGATGGAACAACTACATGGAGAGAAGAAAAAAAAAAACCAAAACCAAACCACATCTATTCTGGTCTACTTTCATCTTCCTCCACAACCAAAAAAACCACATCCAAGGTTTATTTGAGCTGAAAAACATAAAAATTAAGAGAATTGAAGCAGCAGGTAGGGAGAGAGCAGCTGGAACAGGCCGATATGAAATGTTGCCAGATTTTATACAATCCATTAAACTGAGAGGCCACTTTGGCTTTAAATTTGAAAAACACCGACTTTATGTTTGGGGGGCATAGGGAAGTTTTTTATACAATACTGAGATTAAATGTATATCTAGCTTCATGGTTCAAGCTGGCTAATAACTGTTTCAATTAAACACAACCAAAGGTACAATGACTACTTTAGCCGAAAGGAACTCAGGCAATCAGCTTTCTCTTCTAACGTTACGACACTTTTTATGGAGGTTTGGATTTGTTTTTCCAAAATCCTTTTCCAAGTAAAGCCGATTGTTTTAATCGCAACATTTATGACTTCCTAAGCATCATGTGCCCCCTAGATGTATGTTCTCTGCAAGTTGCTTCTGTACTAATTCCAGTGGCACTAGAACTGTTGAGATGATTGTTTTTAGCTGCTCTTTGATGACACCTTCATCCTCAGTAGCAGTAGTAGAAGGAAGAGTGCCACTAACAGAAGTTAGAACTTTTGAAGAGGGAGGATTTAAAAACAGACCCAGGAGAGTAAAACATAGGAAGGAAAAAGATACCGGGGCAAGTTCAAAGTAATAAGGAGGGCTGAGAAGCATAAGAAAAATATTTTAAAGTAATAGTTTTATTATTATTATATATAGGAGAAAATTAATTAATCTTGGGAGATACTTTATAATATTAGAATATCAAATTTTGAGTTCCTTTAAATCACATTTTAAAAGGCACAGTTTCAGCAGTACTCCCATGGTTAGGGTGTGGCTGGCATTTACTTGGAAAAATAAATAAGCATGAATATTAGCACAGTGTAAATTAAAGCACGGTGTAATCACTGAAGCCTAAAACAGCCTGTGAGGCCACACCTGGTACATTCTTCCTTATTTGTCCTGTACTAAAACCCTTTAATAAGCTTACATGGAATAGACCCTTCTTTTCTCTGTGCTCTTGTGGAATACATTTCACGTTCCATCCATACAAAAAGCTTTCAAGGCCAGAATTTAAATGCACATCAGCCTCCCAATACAAGAACCGACTGTGCCACAATTGTACGCAGAGGGACTCAGTATGAAGTGGTTGTCAAAAGGCAGAAAAAGTGGTAACTCAAAGGAGGGTTACACGCTTTTCCCTGGTTTTATATATCCAGAGATATAGTCTTGTAAACAGTTATAGTCATTCCTGTGCAAACCAACCCCAGTAGAGTTATGTGTGAGTAAAATTACATTAAAAATGATTCTTTGGTATCTCTAAGGTTGCATGCCCACTAGGGCCATGTCACAAACCTGAGAGGTTGGATTACAGCATCCTGTTACCAGGAAAGTGGTTAAGGAAGGAGGTACAGGTGAGGGAGAGTAATGAACGTCCTGTAATTAAAATATAGGAATGGAAGTCCTGAAGGAATAGATTTTGGGTCTGGCTATGCTACAAAACTTACTATGTACCCTAAGCCCACTAAACTTAATCACTTCAGTTCATCCAGTTTTACAGTAAGATCAAATCCGATCTACTCGAAGAGTTCTAGTGGCATTTGTTATTTGGTATTTTGGTACTTGGAGTATTTATAGTAAAAGAATTATGAGCTCTCCTATTTAAGGAGTTGTAATTATAGTCATCTCAAGCACTTTCATTGCTAGGAAAAAACCCTCATTGACTTCAAGGAATTGACTATTTAGTAAGATAGAAACTATTGCAACATCACGTGATTTGCTTGCTGCTAGGTGAAGTATTTAATGTTCACAACAACGCTTTAATGCTTCGTGACATAGACAATTTAGGTGGTGCTCAGATGTCCATTATGTAAATTCTACCTCAAAGTATATTTTAAGAATAATTTAAACACAAAAATATAAAATTCAATTAACGTCATTGTCATCTAGGTTAAAAGACATTCAGATGACTAATTTTGCTAAATAACATTGCTACTTATATGAGAAAGATGAACCAAAAGATGTCTTAAGTTTGAAAGACCTGGCCCATCAAGTTTCCACCTGAAGTTAAGCTTTAATCTCTAGCTTCTGTCCAAACTCATTTAGGACTGACTTCTACACATACGACTTCTACGCACACGCTTAGCAGCTGTATTCCTGTTGCTTCGAACCCTGCATGGAACAGGCTGACCAGCAGATGTCCCCAAATTCAAAACAATCACAGTTAAAGCTTCAGAAATCTTTACAGCCCTTTTGAATTTTCCAAAGCGTGAGGCACCAGAGGCCATGAATACTCTTCGCTGCTTATTTGCATTCCTGTAAAAACTGAAATTCTGAACTAGGCAATACATGACTGCTGACACAAAGCACCTTTTTTGTCATAGAAAAATTGTCTCGATACTAGTTCACTTTTTATGATAAGCTGCCTATTGCTTGACAGTCCCTTGTTGAAATTTTTATTTTCAAAAGTATTCTGATTTTTTTCCCCAGAAGAGCAATCCCCCCACAAATATCACTTGTAACACTTCTTCTTGGAAGTTTAGATACAAGAGGCAAGACTTTTTCCAAACTAGTATCAATTATTTTGACTTGGATATTACCAAACTCACAAACTGCATTTTTTTTGGCATACAAACTACTGCTTTGACACTTCTCTCTCTATACCTCCCTACCTTGAATTCTGGAGATGTCAGTGATGTAAACCTATGAGGTTGTAAGCCTACTGTACTTGTACTAACCTACAGATGTAAACCTACCAGGTTACACTGATGTTCCTGAGCAGAAGGGCTGTTAGGTGCTGGGAAACAGGAAGGTCCTCTTTTCTCCAGCAAGGTCCTGAAGAACACCTTTGGAGACTTGGCTTCCTTGCTCAAACATTCCTGTTCCTCTGAGATGCTTTTTTTTTTTTATTATGGTCATACTTGCATTTTTGTGTTCATAGATAAAATTAATACTTCAGTCCTCAACCCTGCACTCAGGAAACTTTGAAGTAAATGGAAAATGGGTAATTTCCACCCTCAGCCACACTGTCTGATGACCAGAATGCCAAATTCTGATAGTGTTGCTTACATGAAAGTTTGCTTCTTAAGGGGGCTGAAAACTAATTCTTCTAACTTCACGGTTAGAAGAATCAAGCGTTATTTAACACAACTACAAACAAAAGCATTAAAACGCAAACCCATGAAGTTAAAGATGACTGCACAAAATTAGGTGAACTGGCATTGAAAGTTTATCCAATTCAGAAATATACATATTTATATAAAAAAGGAAATTAACACAAAAATTTACATATTTGCAAATCTTGTATTACACAGGTAAAGACAGTGTTATGTTTTATATGTATTGGATTACATAAGTATTTTTACAGTTTAAAAATCTTAAGAATTATATGGTTGCAAAAAAAATCTGAATAGGGCCCAAAGATAGCATACTGTGTGACTGTCATGACACAACGAAGTCAATTATTCCCAGACAGACAAATATTTAGTCTGTAAACAGTGTGTGTAAGTACTGCAAGAAATTAGAACTTGCTCTGATATATATACATCTATATGCCCAAAATATTTTTTTAATACTTTGTTGGCTGAGCCTTTGTTACAGAGTGGATCATATCAGTGTAGTGAACCACAGGGATACCCATTTAAAATAAAAGGAACTAGAAACTTAAAATATCCAATATTCAACAGAACCCGACATTTAAGTACTGCATATTCTTTACTTTTTGCATGTAAACCCTATTACAGCGGCAACAGAGATCAAAAGATCAATACTATGTATGCCCATGTCTTTTGCAAGAGATAGAGGCAGAGTTTCTTGCCTCTATTTCTATGTATGGTCCTAATAATACATCTCTTTAATTAAGGAAAATCCCTTAGGGATTAAATCCTGGTCTACTGTTTTCACAAACAGAAAATTCTTATTCTGTAATGGTTTTGTTTATGTTTTTAAAGATGTGACCATCTAACTGTAACAACATTAAAACTGACATATAAAGTTTGAAAAAGTAACAGAAAAAAAATGAAGTTTATAGATACAGATTCAGACTGATAGAAACTAGATACCTTCTCCTGTTTCAGGAGTTACAGGATTTTTTTTTTTAATTATTTTTACAAGTCTTGTAAACATTATTAGAGATATAAGACCATTATAACAGTACTTTTGAATAAACAAAGTTACTTGACAGGTCATGAAAATAAATTTCTCTTCTTTATTAAAATTTAGGAACAGGGTAATTTTGGCATAAATATCAAGCCCTTGATTTTAGGATACCTGTCCCCAAAATATTAGGGAACAAATATTACAAGCACCCTGCTGATGCTTATCACTGATAGTGCTGATAGTATGTTAAAAACAGATTTTTATTTTGCATGCAACTACAAACTCAGTAGTGATTTTAATAATGGAAAAATTCTTGTTGAACTACAAAAAGTAGACTAGGGCAGTATGTTTTGCCCTAGAACAGAATGCAATGGGTTGACAACCTGATCCTAAGAGACTGACCACAAAGATTTATGGAGCGAGTAGCATCACACTCAGTGGTTTCAGGTATTTTTTTTGTGTTTCATTTCAAAGAACCTTTGATGATGGCAATGTGAGAGAAAATTGCTAGTCAGAATTTGGGGTATTCAGAAGACTCCCTGCCTTCCCCTTTAAGATTAAGTAGTCCTTTCTCTTTTCTCATACCCATTCAAAATACTAGTGGCACCTACCCTTCCAGTTCAGAACTAAGTAATGGGGCTCCCATGAAAGCCAAGTCAATATTATTCCATGCCTATCTGAAGTGCAGGTCATTAAGTAATTTGTGGGATGCCAGAACCGTATCGGTTGGATAGTACCCTGATACAGATTACTGCAGACATTGTAATCAGAAGTTACATTTATGTATGAGGTGGCTTAAAAAAAAGCCACATTTCCTGATCATCTTTACCTATAGTAAACCAAATTATTTGCACAGAAGTCTTCATTATTTACATGTCAACTATACAAGTAATACAAAAACTCTCAGTTAAGCACCAGTGCTGACTTAAGGAGTAACACCTTCAAGTCAGAGTATTAGTATTCCCTGTCACAAGTGAACTCTGAGACAATTTCAGAAGTTTCTCTTTTCTGTATTGGTTGTATTCAGACCACTTCTTTGTTCATGTCCATCTTCCACATTCCAAGGAGATTAGTAATAGCAGCAGTTTTATAAAAGGTGTAGGTATCATGGACAGCTTTCACAGCATAATCAGTTCAGATCTTTTTAAAATAAAAGACCATAAAATCCACTGATCTGGATTGTAAGGTTTTACCAAGAGTTCATTAAATGGAGTCTATATGCAATTCATGTGAGAATAAATGGTTGAAACAAACTCAGTTTCTGTGTGCAAACACTGACATGTCCAACAGTGGCAGAGTCCACGTTTAATCCAAGGGCAGTAGGGAACCCATTTGTCCTAAGTGTCAATGAATTATGCCAGTCATGTCACCTTGGTTTAGAGTAACCGTAAGGACACCGAAGAATCAGGCTGTCATGACTAGGTAAGACATGAGTGCTATAGTATTCCACCAAACTTCCCATGTTCAAAAACATGATGTCTGAATCCAGGTAAAATTTGCAGTCCTGTTGTAGAATAAAAACATATGTAATCATTGACAGTAATTTTTCCAACTCAGTGTTTCAAAAAAAAAAAAAAAAAAAAAAAAGCCCAAAACATCTTTATCAGACCTAAGTTCTCAAACAAGCTACTGCTTTGCAAACTAGTCACACAAGGAAGTCCAAATTAAACTCAGGAATTTACTATTCCTTCTTTTAGTATTTGACTGGAGCCGAAATTTAGATTTGAACGTTTATAGCTAGTTTGTCTTTTGCATGACACAGTGACTAGAAAGCCCAGATCTGAGTACTCAAACTCTCACCCTAGACCAGATATTTGTAAATCAGCTTATTTTTACTTTTAGGAATGGGAAGAAGTTTAGACTTTGACTTATTAGTTCTGATACATACCTATACAAATGCACACTTTATACACATATATACACACATGAAATTCATACATGTATACATGCACATATATACATATACACACATAGTGCAGCTACTAACCTTTTCAAAGATTCTGTAGTTTCTCACTTTTTCTGCAGATTCATCCCATACAACCAATACCTTGAAGAAGAAAAATGCAACATATTCAGTCTATGCTAATAAGCTCTTCTAAGTCAATGTACTATTAAGGAATTAGTTACAATCCAGCCAAAAAAAAAAAAAAAAAAATCACTGAAGTTACAATAGCGATTGTCTCAGATTTTCTTGCTTTACAGAAAGAGCACATCTAAATTGTTTAGTACTTTATCATCTATAATATACAGTCTCCCTAAATCAAAAAGGTTTTTTGGGGGTAGATTCAGCAATTGACAGATACCTTTCCAGGCTTAGTAGATGAGTTCCTAATACAGTACAATCCATTTTGCGGTTGTCCCCGTGGGCTACTAGCTTTAAATGTCCTAAAAATAATACAGCAATTACATGTGTTAGCATTTTCTGAATCAGACAAGTAAAATGCCTAGATTATTAAAATTATTATTGTAAATCTCTATTTCAGTTGCAATGATTCGTATTACATCATAGCTGAAAGAATTTCACTGTTCTAGCATGTGAACCAGCAACACAGCACAGAAGATCTGGCTTTCTGTCCTATCTAGCATCCTGGCAGAACAGCCTTCTCCAGATGGAGCAAAATCACTTAGCAAGTAGTATGCATTTTCAATTGACACATGAGCACTGAACTAACTCCCCTAAAAAGTGATTTCCATATTAAAGGAATTTAAATACTTTTATTATGTCCTTAAATACAAATTAACCATCAAAATGATCTTTGGACTACTATTCAGTGCAGGTTTTTGCAGGACTTCTAAACAACTGTTTTAAAGCCACATTCTACCTTTCAACTTCGAAGGATTCGGAGGTATTAAGAAATACTGAAGCAGGCAGCCCAACCTGTAAAAAATACGAAGAAGATAAATCACTGTTTAAGTCAATGACAACTCAAAATGCTAGCAACTTTTTATGCAAATAAGCTACAGCCACCAGTATCTGAAATTATTAGCAGTGATTTAATCTTTACTTTATGCTTCTTCCTCCTTTACACCCAATATTAAAATCCAGAATTTATCAAGGCATTCCTTATAGCTCAAAAAAAAAAAAATGCTCTTTGAAAACAGATCATCTGCTTGACCTTACTTTTTCATAGTCATCGTCAGAATCATCATCAGGTTGGTTTGGCTTGGAGGGTAGTGCTGGTTTTTCAAATGAGAAGCTTCTAAAACTCTGTCCATCTGGTGGTGATCTCCTGGCAGAAACAGAACAAGAACTGAAGGACATCTCCTCAGGAAAGCAGAACAAATATACACAAAACACTAAAGGGATAATAAAACTAGAACTGAAGAGCAAGTTTCAGTTTAGCCTCCAAATGACAGATTAATTTAGGTTGGAAGGGGGACCTCCAGAGATCATTTAGTCCAAGCTCCTGCTCAAAGCAGGTCCAACTAGATCAGGGAGCTCAGGTACCCGTGTCCAGTTTTGAGTATCTCCAAGAATGGAGATTCCACAGCCTCTCAGTAGCAACCTGTTCTGGTGTTTCACCATCCACATGGTAAAGTTTTTCCTACAGTTTAGCTGTAATCTCCCACGTTGTGACTTCTGCCTGTTGCTGCTTATCTTACCACTGCAGACCTCTGAGGTGTTGCTTTGCCTTCTCCACACCCACCCATTAAGTAGTTGTAGACAGCAGTAATCTCCCATTAGCCTTCCTAAAAGTTGAATGAATCCAGTTCTCTCAGTCTCTTCTCACGTATCTGTGCTACACCCCAAGCATCTTGGTGGCTTTCCACTGGACTCACTCCAGTGTATCTGGTCTTTCTTGTACAGTCTTTACAGAGTTTAGTACTTGTTCTTCAGAGCTGCTAAATGATCCAATGGGCAAAACCATTTTCATCTGACTCACGACCATAACTAGTTCCACATCCCTTACTAAAGCTGATCCTAATATAAAATGAAACATATTTCCTATCTCCACAGAAGCCTAAAATTGTTTTTGCGGTTCATTGAGGTTTTGACATAAAGGCTTCTTACTGCGATCAAAGGCTTTTAAGTCTTTAAGGCAGACCTGAAAACAAGTGAACTACAAAATTTTGGTGTAGTTTTTTTTTAAAGTTCTGAACTATTTCAGAACCTAAACTGATTGCAAAATTTTCAGATAACAAATACAGAGGCAAAAAAGCACAACACTGAGGAAGAGAAGGATGGTGCAGGGAAGAGAAACAGATTTCTCAATTCATATCAACGTATGTCTGTCAACAAGTTAACTAATACGCAATGGAAAAATTTAACAGCACATTGTACTTTCATACTTACTGTAACTGGGGACAAGAAGACTTCTCTGGTCTAGGCTTGATTCCAGGGGGCTGGTGGCTTGGTACAGGTGGCTTTGGGAGCACTGGTGGCACAAACAGCCCAGGTTTACCATGTTCTCTTGGCACTCTGGGCTCTACTGTTTTTTCAGTAAACTGTGACAGCTTGGGTTTATTGCTTGGTAGTGGAGGAGGAGTTCGCGGTGAAAGGTTTAAGGTTTTTAGCTTCTCACATCCTTCTGGAGTAGCAAGAACTTGAGCTACAGGCAGAGGCTCTGGAGGCAATAAGCAAGATTCTTTGACACACATAGGCTTTTTGAAAAGAGGTAGAGGGGGTACAGGAGGCAGCTGTTCACTTAATCTCCGGCTTGAGGATTGAATCTTTAGATTAGGTTCAGCTCGGCACTGTAACTGCGGTTCTCTCACATTTAAGTGATCCTCTAGTTTGATATCAGGTAAGCTTCTTTTAGGAGGTGGTGGTGGTACTGGCACAGTAGATTTGCCAGCAAAGGAATTTGCCCTTGATTCTGAATAGGCAGCTTTTCTGACATGAGGTACTGGCGGAGGTGGGTAGGCTGGGGGCAGGACCATATCTACAGAAAGAAAACATGCAAAAACCATGACACTCTGAGGAGAAATACAGTATGTCAAGAAACAAGCCTTTCCAAATTTATTTTCTATGTGATTTAAGATGTTTTGTTGGTATCTTTTCTGATAGTACCCAAAATGCTGAATAAGCATTCAACTTTCAGCACAATTCTGAATATTATGTATAGTAAACTCCTACAATTTTTATTCAGTCATGGCTTATGAGAACTTTGCAAAGTGTTTTCCCTTTGCTAAAAATAAAGAAAAAAAAGAGACTACATTAAAAACATTACCCCTCCTCCAGACTGATGACTAGATACAGGTCCTCTCAGCACAGGAGGCCAGAAAACATGCCATTAAAGGCATGTAACACTTTCTGTAAATTGTTGCTGCTGTTACTAGAACTCTTGACCCTAAATACCTCTCAAGATTAGATACCTGTGCATTACTTCAGTTATTTTACCACCTGCAATGCTTAAGAAGTGACCAAGACAAAATAATAACCCAGCATTCTACATGAATATTGCCTTCATTGGTTGCCTTTTGTGAAGGGAATGAAAGAAATCACATACCATCTTTCACTATGTCAGAAGTATCTGGCTGCAAGTAAGATTCATCCTCTTCCTCCTGGTCATAATCTGCAGATAAAAATCAATGTGTCAGACTCTGATAAGTACTCCTGGAACAAAGAAAGAGTATTGAGTACTTATTGCTGTTTAATAAACAGATTTTTTTCAGTTTGGGTTTTTTTGTTTGTTTTTGTTTTTTTTAAAAAAAGAGGTGAAAAAAATTAAAATTTTGGTCCACCTCTCTGCTCTTTAGAATAGTTTTTTCTTTAAACTTTGACATCGATTAAGAAAGCCATTGCTTACAACGGTGGGAGATGAATTACACTACACATGAAATTTTTTCCATCTTTCAAGTTAAAATTTACTTTCTGGTGACACTTTCTAGTGTTACAGCCTTCCTGAGAAAAATTCAAATCAGTTGCAGAGACAACAACCAGTTGGAAAAAAAAAAAAAAAATATCCCCAAACCCTAACCCTAACACAGAAACATTGATGAGTTTGCAATACAGAAGCTTAAGCAAGCTTAGTGATCTACAAAACAATTAATTCTTTTGCCTTGCTCTGGTAACAAAGAAAATGCACCACAACAAATGGCTTAAATGGTTTCAATGTTGCCTTTAAGTCAGAATAATCAAGACATGAAAAACATGCTACTTCTAGGCAGTAGTTTCTCATCATTGACTATGATAGGAGCCTCAAGGACAGTATGCCGTATTTCCCTGGGAGAAATGCATTAAAAAAAAAAAAGGTAAGGATATCTGATAAAAATCAGTTCGCTCTCCTAATTTTCCTAATTTAAACTCCTACTAGGCCTCTTAACATAACTCGTATTGCGTACAACCCTTCCCTCCCATAAACACAGAATGACTAAACTACAGTCCTATATGAAATGCTGATGAATCTGTTTTCCTCTGCTTTGCAGCAATTGAACTGGATATCCTAAGAAGACTCACTCCTGCCTTTTTGTCCTAGTCAGGAAAACTAGTCAGGAATTTCCTTTCAGGAAATGATAGTACTTGCTCAAATCAACCATGCCATTAGAAATCTGAAAGGGCAGATGGGAAAAGGCTTAGTAAAGGCACTATGTTGAACTGCAAGGTGAGGCCTCTCATGTTGGATTTTACTAACACATTTCTTGACTAAGAAGTCAGTTGCTGAAATATGCTGTGAATGCCTATCTGACAGGCTTTCTGTGATGTCCTCACTTCTAATTAAAAAATAAACACACTCAGCCCAAACTGTTTACTGTGAAACAACTACAGCAATGAACAGTTATCAAACTCCGATTAAAAAAAGCTATGCTAAGAATGAGATTTCCAGAGCCTTACTTGAAAAAGTTACTCAGTTTGAAAGTCATTGAAGAATGTTACCCTATGCATTTCACATAGGCCTATCCTGTGCCTAATGCAAGATCTTCCTGAACTGGAGGGATGATCAGTTCTGTTTCATACTAAACAGACTACAATAAAGATGCAACAACACCCCAGTGTGGGTGACTGCTTATTTTGGAGGACAGGTAAATTAATTTCACGGTCTAGATAGGAGGTAACTAGCTCCACAGTGTTTTACAGCATTGTCTCCACATGTTTTCAGAACATACTTTTAAGTGACTAATCTCCTATTATTATAATTATATTCAGTTATTGTGAATAATATTCAATTATCATAATAAAGACCACTTTGTATTTCCACACTATGACATATGGACATACTCAAAAGTTTTATCTTTTTGCTAGATCTATAACATTTCCAACATGCAGTCTTCATAAAAATTTTAAATAGTATAATAGAGTGTCAGACACCTTGAAAGATCTGAATTTCTTTAGTTACCATTTATTTTTACAAATGGCTTATGGCATAGAATATCTGCTTCTGATTTAAAATTACAACAGCTATACACCTTGTAAAAACAAGCACTTACAGTGCAAATTGGATGTTTGCTTAAGCTATGGGAATAGTTCCTGCAGAATCCAGAAGAAATAAATAAGCAAATAAATAAATCTTATTTAGCAGTGTCTAAATTTGTCACCTTCATTATCTGCTGAATGATGAGAATACTTGATATCAATGGGACGTTCTACTGAGCCATAGAAACTGTCTGCATCAGAACCAGAGTCACTGCAAAAGAAAAGACAGAATACCTTCTGCATCACTATGCTATGTGTCTTGGGACAGTAAACGTGTCTGTTACCAGGACTGCAGCACTGGAAAACAAGAGCAATCTATTCCTATTTCCCAATTAGCAGCCAGATACGTTGCTGCCGTCATTTTAAAGTGTTTGTTTGTTTTACACAAGGCTGACATTTAAAATTATCTTAGTAAAAACATTTATTTTTGTCTTGGTATTCTTTAAACTATGTGTTAGGAAGGCCTTTCATTTTTGGACCTTACTGCACCTGTTGTTATTTAACAGTAAATTACTTGTAGGTGCAAAGAGCCTAAAACACCATTGTCAAGAGCTAGTGCAAAAGGGATAAAAAGCAAATGAAGATTAAGGGTTGATACCTGAATTCTGTTGTTTCTTTCTTCTCATGGTAGTGATCAATTTCCCTCCTCAGGGATAGCATCCAATTCTAAATAAGAAGAAAAATACAACATTCAAAAGATCCATCTTTAAATCATTAAATAAAGATGCACAGTATCTGTCCTCTGTAAGAACAGAGTAACTGTGCAAGGAATCTACAGTGAAACAGTATTTATCCATGACTTCATATACGCATTGAGAGGACTCATCAGTCAAAAATGTTTTGACTATCTAAAATGCTGTAAGAAGGTGTTAGAATATTAAACTTTCAGTTTGCAAATTTCAAGCTGTTATTTCTAAAGCCAGGTACTTGTTCATAGTATGTTTATGGGTGAGAGATTTCACTGAACAGTTTTCATACTTTATCAAAGGTTTAACATACAAATATTTGTTTCTTTCCTAAAAATAAAATGAGCAATATGGAGAAAACCATGGCATCTAGTATGTCACTTACAGCCATTCCCTAAATTACAACCTGAACTAACACTAACTTGGTAAAACTTCAGACATGATTTTCAGAGAAACCCAAAGAACTAGCTATACAAATTTCAGTGACAGCTGAGTGTCCAGTTCATTTAGATTTTAGGGAAGCCCAAGATTCGCTTTCTGCTTCAAGGAAAATTATATTGCAAAAAGAAGAAGAAAGTTACCTTTCTTTCGTCTTCAGAAGAAGCTGAAAAAAACCACGTCCTGTGCTTCTTGCTAATGTGAACTAACTTGAAAGGAAACACATTGCTTGATGTTGTCTCCTCAGCTGCCCGCATAACCCTGAGAAACAGAACAATCAATACATTAGAAACCTTAATCTATAAAGTTAATTCTGCTCTGCAAGTCATAAAGCTCTGATAGAAAGCAGTTTTACCAGCCAGTTTGCCTTAACAAAAATAACCCCAAGCCCAGGAAAACCCCACCAAAATCCCCAGATGTGCATTTGTTGTACTTCTCCATTCAACTGGTAGAAAGGACAATGGAAGTGTGCTGACAGTAGAAAACGCACTAGTTAACCACTAGCCAGACTTATAAATGGATATTTTCACCTGTTCAATAGCTTTAGCGAATTTCATTAATTCACAAGCTTCACACCATGGCAAGAAGTATTTAGGGTGCCTGTGATCCTTATTTCAGAAAGGCACAGAGGAGAAATCAAAACGCAGGTCATCCGTGAAAATAAATGAGAACTAATTTTAAAAGTTAACTTAATTTTCCCACTTTTCCCTTATAAAAACCTTCTTGCACTTTATTATTTTAAAACAAGCATAACTCAACCTCTTTCACAAACTGCATTACATATTTTTCTTTTAATTTTTTTCCCCAAAGGAGTCTCAAATGAGAAAATTCCTTACACATACAAAAATTTTGTTGTAAATGCTCATAATAATGCTTTGGAACAAATAAGGAGACTAAAATCCTAAGACTGAGTAATCTAAAAGTAACATTTCTAAGACTTATTCAGCATAAGCCATAGAGAAATGTGATTGAAGTTTTTACAATCATTATTGGGGCTTGCTTTCTTGTTCCTAAACTTTTTAACTCACCAATTTCCTCATATAATACAGTATTTCCATAAGCCCTTAATATTTAGGGAAGGTGGTTTGTAAACATAGGAAAAAAGATTATCAGAGACATTTGACATTTGGTTAGGTACCTAATCAAAATAACATTGTTTTGGCCTTTCAATACTTAAAGGCGCTTATAAGAAAGATGGGGACAAACTTTTTAGCAGGGCCTGTAGCAACAGGACAAGGGGTAATGGTTTTAAATTAAAACAGGGTAGATTCAGACTAGATATAAGGAAGTTTTTCACTCTGAGGGTGGTGAAACACTGGAACAGGTTGCCCAGAGAGGTGGTCGATGCCACATCCCTGGAAACATTCAAGGTCAAGTTGGACAGGGCTCTGAGCAGCCTGATCTAGTGGAGATGTCCCTGCTTATGGCAGGGGGGTTGGTCTAGATGACCTTTAAAGGTCACTGCCAACCCAAACTATTCTATAAAAAAAAAAAAAAAAATTCTAATCAACACCCTGAAGATGCCATTAAGAACAATGTCAACTGCAAAAATATTTCAGTGTTAGGGATTACAACTTACTTAGAACCCCAGTCTTACTTTTAAGCTGGAGGTTGTAGTTTTCTGCATCTGACCAGTCCAAAACAAAGCCACAAAAGGAACTATAAGTTATTTCACTAATGTAAGGCTAATAAGGATGTTAATGTGGGAAATACCCACGGTACGGGTGGGAGGGATACTAGCAATAGGCATTACTATACATTTTGAGTCACTAGTAAACACAGCACTTTCTCATCTCCTGTCCACTCTCAATACATAAAGACTATTGAATGAAAACTGCAAAAAAAAAGTCCAGGGAAGCCATAGAATCATAGAATCGTCTAGGTTGGAAGGGACCTTTTAAGATCATCGAGTCCAATCATCAACCTAACACTGCCAAAACCACCACTAAACCATGTCCCTCAGCACCATGTCTACCCATCTTACAAATACCTCCAGGCTATACAACCCCAGGTCCCTCAGCTGCACCTCATAAGACTTGTGCTCTAGACCCCTCAGCACCTTCGTTGCCCCTCTCTGGACACACTCCAGCACCTCAATGTCTTTATTGTAGTGAGGGGCCCAAAACTGAACACAGCATTCAAGGTGCGGCCTTACCAGTGCCAAGTACAAGGGGACAATCACTTCCCTAGTCCTGCTCACCACACTATTCCTGATACATGGCAGGATGCTATTGGCCTTCTTGGCCACCTGGGCACACTGCTGGCTCATATTCAGCCTACTGTTGACCAACACCCCCAGGTCGTTTTCCACTGGGCATCTTTCCAGCCACTTCCCCAAGCCTGCAGCACTGCATGGGGTTGTTGTGACCCAAGTGCAGGACCCGGCACTTGGCCCTGTTGAACTTCATAGCATTGGCCTTGCCCCATCGATCCAGCCTGTCCAGGTCCCTCTGCAGGGCGATCCTACCCTCAAGCAGATCAGCACTCCCACCTAACTTGGTGTCATCTGCAAACTTACTGAGGGTGCACTCGATCCCCTCATCCAGGTCATTGATAAAGATATTAAACAGAACCAGCCCAAATACCGAGCCCTGGGGAACACCACTTGTGACCAGAGGCAAACTGGATTTAACTCCCTTCACCACCACTCTTTGGGCCCTGCCATGCAGCCAGTTTTTTACTCAGCAAAGAGTACACCTGTCCAAGCCGTGAGCAGTCAGTTTCTCCAGCAGAATGCTGTCGAAGGCTTTATTAAAGTCCAGGTAAACAACATCCATAGCCTCTCCCTCATCCACTAAGCGGGTCACCTTGTCATAGAAGGAGATCAGGTCTGTCAAGCAGGACCTGCCTTTCATGAACCCATGCTGACTGGGCCTGATCACCTGTTTGTCTTGCATGTGCCACGTAATCACACTCAGGATGATCTGCTCCATAATCTTTCCCAGCACCAAGGTCAGACTGACAGGCCTGTAGTTCCCCGGATCCTCCTTCCAGCCCTTCTTGTGGATGGGCATCACATTTACTAACCTCCAGTCAACCAGGACCTCCCCAGTTAGCCAGGACTGAGGATAAGTGATGGGAAGTGGCTTGTAGAGCACTTCTACCAGCTCCCTCAGTACCCTTGGGTGGATCCCATCTGGCCCCACAGACTTCTGTATGTCTAAGTGCTGTAGCAGGTCCCTCACCATTTCCCCTTGGATTATGGGGGCTTCATTGTGCTCCCCATCCCTGTCTTCTAGCTCAGGGGGCTCGGTACTCAGGGAACAAGCGGTCTTACTGTTAAAGACTGAGGCAAAGGACTCCTTTGCCCTTCTGGACTGTCTCTCCAGGGACTCTCTCAACCAGGCTCTTGAAAAGACCAAAGTCTGCCCTTCAGAAGTCCAAGGTGGCAGTTCTGCTGACCCCCCTTCCTTGGTTCTCCAAGAATCGAAAACTCTTATCATTTCATGATCACTATGCCCAAGACAGCCTCCCACCGTCACATCCCCCACAAGTCCTTCTCTGTTTACAAACAACAGATCCAGCAGGGCACCTTGCCTAGTTGGCTCCCTCACCAGCTGTGTCAGGACACTCCAGGAACCTCCTAGACTTCCCTCTCAGCTGTACTGTATTCCCAGCAGATGTGGTAAGTTGAAGTCCCACATGAGGACAAGGGCTAGCAATCTTGAGACTTCTCCCAGCTGCTTATAGAATATTTCGTCTGCCACTTCATCCTGGTTGGGCGGTCTATAACAGACTCCCACCATGATATTTGCCTTGTTGGCCCTCCCCCTGATTCTTACCCATAAACACTCAACCCTACTGTCACCATCATTAAGTTCCAGACATTCATAACACTCCCTAACATACAGGGCCACCCCACCGCCTCTCCTTCCTTGCCTATCCCTTCTGAAGAGTTTACAGCCATCCATTGCAGCACTCCAGTCACGCGAGTCATCCCACCACGTTTCCGTGATGGCAACTACATCATAGTTTTCCTGCTGCACAATGGCTTTCAGCTCTTCCTGTTTGTTGCCCATGCTGTGTGCATTAGTGTAGAAGCATTTCAGTTGGGCTATTGGTCCCACCACCTTTTTAATGGGAGAAGCCCTAATTCCTACCTGACCATTCCCAGACACGGCCAAAATTTCTAACCCATCTATGACCCTCATCTCTGCTGCTACATGAATCTCCATCCCCTACCTTCACTGAGTCAGCAGACCAAGGGACCTCACTAGCATCCCATCCCATCCCACAGACACCCCAAGGCTTACCTCTAAAGAGCCTGGTTTCATCCCCTTCCCCTTTGAATCTAGTTTAAAGCCCTTTCAGTGAGCCCTGCCAACTCCTGCACCAAGAACCTTTTCCCCCTTTGAGACACGTGTACCCTCTCAGTCAGCAGCAGGCCTGGTGTCACGGAAACTGACCCATAATCAAAAAACGCAAAGTCCTACTGCTAACACCAGGCTCAAAGCCAGGTATTGATCTGCTGGCTCTTGTTCAGAGTGACTTGTTTTCACACAAACTTATGCAACTACCAAGTCTAACAAATTCTTTCATTTAAAAATTCTTTTTCAATAATGCTTACGTTTGTGCATAATACTAATCAAGACCCGGTCCCAATTCCAACCAAGGTCTCTACAAGGCTGCTAGAATGCAGATATATAAAAAGCAGTAAGACAGTCCCCAGCATTTACAAATTCCATGGTAATTTTTTCATTAATGTGTAGCATCATAGTGTCATGGCCAAGTTACAGTATAGGTTGCTTATACAAATTAATCTTGAATTAGCTACAATGTTTACAACTGCATTCCTATAAAATAGGCCATTGTTGTGGTCAGTTAGAAAGCTCTCACATTTTAGTAACAGCTGTTTCCTTGTTCCAAAAGTCTGAGAACATTATGCAGTACAAGAATAACATTTACAAATACAATAAAATTGCAGTGCCGACTAATAATGTGATATTTCTCCACACTCACTCTCTCTCTCATTAGTTCTTTCTTAGCATCAATTACAACAGCAATTTCCTAAAGTTCGGTTGGACTTCTATTAGTAGGCCGTGCTGCGCTCAGTCAGATTCTGATAGTACTGGTTAACTTGAAAGCCATTATTTTTGTCCTGACATAAAAAGCAAACACTAAGATTTATAACCTGTAGCGAAATGTCAGACATTTTGCACATGCATTCTCTCATTTATCACTGCTGTAGCTGATTCAATTTTGACACTAATTAGTGTTACTGAATCAGTAACTCCATAAATATTCCTTTCTGATTCGTTTCTATTTTTGCGATGATCACTAAAATCATTAGAGAACAAAGATTGTTTGGCTGAAAGAATGCACATGTATCTGCACATGCAAAGTCAGTAACAAGAGTAAGCCCATGGCAATTTTAACAGTTTTTCTGTTAAATTACAAAAGATGAAGGGTATACACTTGCAAAGCACAGGAAACATCATATATACAATTTGAAAGGAATACATCTGTTGGAATCCAAGATCAGTGCTTAACCCAAACAACAGATGTAGTTGAGTTCAACTTAGTTAGAAATGAAAACCATAGTCCACTGAATTAAGTAAAAGGAGCTTGGGTGTTAAATAAGTTCTGTGGCACCCACCTGTTGTAACCATTCAGAGAAAATGCACCCTGTGGAGATGCAGATGTGCTGCTCTTAAAATAGTAAATACATCCCTCATGGATAATCACAAATCTCAGTGGCCCTGAAAAGACAGACAAAAAGTGAGCAAAATATAAATCCAAAGGCAGTACATTAACTAGACCCTCTTAACTTGGGTAGAATTATCATTTAAGGTTTTAGTAATCTTACTAATCATTATAAAAGAGCACAAACTAGTTAAGCGACAGCTTGTTGATAACCAACCACATGGTAAAGCTGTCTATTTGTAGAGTTTCAGGACTAAGGGTAGTACTTGCTTCCCTCATTTGAGAGGCAGCTGATCTGATAACTTCAAAAGAAGCCTAAGAGACTGCAGGTCTGACCTCCACCTGTGCTCCTTTACTAGAGAAATAAACTAACGTAAGAATGCAACCTAAAGCGAAATGGCAGAAAGTAGCCACAGGCTACGAATACGTATTTATGTCTATCCCAAAACCATGACAGGATCTCCCTCTCTTCTTTCATCTCAAATACATAAAGCTGCCAATAAAACGCTTTATTTTCTTTTTTTAAAGTGGCCAATATTCCTTCCTTTATCAAAGGCAGTAATCTTTGTCCTTAACTATGCAAGTATAGTTTAGTTATAAACAGGGATAGCAAACGAATAGCATATAAACAAGCCCAAAATCTTATTTTTTTCTCCTTGTAAATAGATTCCGATTCCAGAAGCAATTACTGGTTTCAAGTACAGCCTAATGTTGGCAGTGAGAAAATTTCCATTTCACAACAGCAGTAGGAGATGGGGATATTTTTCCAGTACAGAATAATCAGTTGGAAAAAAGCTAAGAATGACTTTCTTTCAGAAAAGAATATTTGAAACTGATACATATCCCGGGAATCTATTTCTGTCTTTAAAAACTTACTTGTGAAGGACTAGACAAGAGATTTCACCAAGTAAAAGAAAGTCAGCCACAACATTTATCATCTAAGATTTACCATTCCAAAACAATTAAAGGAAATTCTTTCAATATGGGTCTTTCATACACATATTCTGATAAAATTGTAAGTGGAAGAACAGCTTCATTAAATAGTCTGCTAGCATGAAATGTGTTAATGACACCAAAGGCAAACATTTAAAACATTTAATTTAGTTAATACATCATTCAACTTACACTTCAAGATCTGCAGCTGGGTACCTCCTTTTTTATGAAGATATCCTGATTTGGTCACTCCTCCAGGCATCGTCAAAAGGTTTTGTGCTCCAATTGCCTTCATTGGGACTGGCCAGACCTGCTCCTGCGAGGCCATCGTTCTACAATGTATAATAATTTTTAAAAGTTTAAAACTTAGATTTTACTTTAAGAAAGGAGTACTGAGAAACAAAGCTTGTTTCCTTAAACAAGTTTTCCAAACAACTAACATGGTTCTGCAGTCAAATATGTAGCACAGACAGGGTGTTCATAGATTCCAGGAAGTTTGTAATGTGTAAAAAAAACATGGTGCAAAAAGTCCCGACTTATTTTTATACAGCTCTCAAAAGTGATTGACAGTTGTTGAAACAATGGAAGAGTGCTTAGTAAATGTTATTTAAGTATTTGTATTTTAAAAATGCCTCAGATAACACCGTGAGACCTAATAAGGCAGGTGACTAGAAAGAAAATCAGTTTCTTCTCCAAAGTTCTATGCCACATATGTATACACAATATAATATTATATATAATATAATATAATATCATGAGGGAATCAACAGTCATATTTTAGTAACTGCAGTATCCAATACTACTTACTCCTATTTACATGTTTTATTCCGAATGAAAGCATTAGTATATAATCTCATACTGGACATCACATGTGACAGCATCCTGTGCAAATGAAGTTTATCTCATATTGCTACAGATTTAATTTATATATCAATTATTAATGCCATGCTCCACTGAGCACCTTTGCAGTTGCCACACTTTCTGCTATTATCTTAAACAGGTTACCAAGAAAATTAGTTTCTTAGTAGTATTTTTTTTTTTCTGTCTGATATACCACTACGAGACCTTTCTTTCTTCAACTGGCAACAGAACTAGGCTAAAAATCCTACAGTGTAATACAGAAGAGAAATTATGCATGGACTGAAGGGGAAGTTTGACCTAGACATAAGATAGTCTGTTATCCTCAGGTGTAGGGCTAGAGACCTTTGCTGGTAAGAGGCAAACTAACAACACTCCAGTTAATTAGTTTCTGATAAAGGAATGATGGTTTAGAACTGTAAAGTTTGTAGTGGAGGGCTGAAATCTAATAGATACTGTTTGCTTTTCCTTTCCCCTAAAGGGATACTTATGGAAGTCAATAGTGTAGCTCAGTACGGGAATCCAAGAGTCTACAGCACGACCCACCTACCTGAGCACTAGTCTCTCCAGCCTAAAATGGCAACTTGAAGTACCCATACTGAAGAGAACAAGCAAGTGATACAGTTTTGTTGATGGATTAATTGAGACAGTAGAGGACGTATCCATTGCATATGTGTTAGAAAAAACAGAAATGCAAGTCAATTGGTCTTTGAGTGGATCAGCTTAGCATTTAGATCTAACTGCTTGCCCTTTGCTGCTGATGCATATTCAGAGAGGGGTGGAAATAACTAACAATTTCTACCAGGAGAGTTTAAATTCAATTAAAGTCTCTAGGCAACCTAGAAAACTTGATCACAAAGATTAGGTTTTAGTCCCCAGTGCTATAAAACAGGCACAAGCAAAGAACAAAGAATCCAAGGCCCTAGAAAGATTCTCACAGCAGACACTGCAAGGCACCATGGTTTCCCAGTTTTCCTCCAGGACCTTCCTGCCCACCAAAAGGTAAGTTACTTTTGTTGTATTCAGCTATATCCTTACTTCTGCTATTTCCTCCCTGTTCTTATTACATGATTGAGATATTTCCAAGCTGAGCTGTTCCTTCCTCCTCCTCCCCCACAATGAAATTTCTAGCAACAGCAATATGTTTAACAGGTCCAAGAAGTGGCTACGCAGATATTTTAAGCCTTTAACAATTAAAAAAAATAGTAACAAAAGTTACCCGCCCCCCACAAAAAGAAGATGAAGAAACAAAAAAAAAAAAAAAAAATCCTTCAAATTACTTCTCCACATCTTCACATCTTGCAGAAAAGTCAAAGTGAGGGAAATGGAGAGCATTAACCAGCTGGCTGCTGACACCAGACCACATGGCAGTACTGCTAAGAGTGATTTCCTTCAAATGAGGAATGCAAAGGCAAGTCCTGGGCTAAATTTTTCTTTTAAGAACAGGCACATCAACATTCTAACATTAGAAATTAATTCATGATTAAGTTAATCGAGTCTGTTTCTAGTTACATTCAGGAAAAAGGTTAAGTTAAAGTGGAATCTTTTTATTAAGACAAATATACTCTGATTTCAGTTTTCTTGATCTATCTCTAACATTAGTCTCAATGAACAATTTCAAGTTCATCATGAATCTTCAAATCCTGTGTGCTTTTACTACAAAAAACAGAACAAGAAAGGACTTAAGCACCTATAGCCTTTGGTGTGAAACTGTTTCAGTACTGTACTTAAGTTGAAAACATATCAGAAGAGGCAGAGTTAAATGTCTCGGAGAGGCTATCCAAAACAATCAGTAAGCTGAGATTTCTGGGAAGCCAATGACAAACACTGGGGACAAGGGTATCCCACCCTCGTTCAATATAGAAAACAGAAATATCTGGCCTTCTGTATGGGAATAGACTAGTTAAGACTACTCACAAAAGTGTGCGTGGATGGGGCACTTTCTCCTCCACCTGAAAAGCCAGAGTATCAGGCAGACAGAAAAATAAATAAATCGGTACATCACGGAAGTGGAGGAGCAAGCGGGGGGGGGAATAAAAAAATCCCTTTTTACAGTGTGATGACTACAAGATTTAACTGAGGGGGAAGGACAGCAGAGTATCAGGTTCTGCTTCCTCTATTCACTATCATTTCTTACTTTTGACTACTCACTATAAAACAGTCCCGAGAATAGACACCAAACCTCACAACTTCCCCACCCCAGCTAAGTAAATAAAAGGACATGTGGCTGAACTCCACACAATCCAGGACATATTATATGAGCTTAAGAGCCCACCTAATATACCAAGCTTTTCAACATTTAGAGGCTGCTGTGCCTATTTTCTGGATGTCATTGTGGCTTATAGCACTCCCCATCACATCTGTAGGCTCCTCAAGCACTACCATTTGCAGACACATAGGGAGAACTGGTATTCTGAATTGAAATGTTTAAGCTTCCAAAATGCATTTAAGTACTTCTCATCTAGTCCAAAGCAGATATTTCTCTTTACTTTACAGTACAGAACAATCCTGGAATGACACTACATGGTATTTTGCATCAAGCCGTCAAAACAATGTAATCACAAGATCTTTATTGTAGCAGTGGGAGGAAGGAAAAATAGATGTTCTTAAAAGATTTTTTCTGGTCTTAGCATCTACAGCATGGTTGCCTTTAGCTCACTGAAACTGTTCCTTCCACTCTTGATATTCCCCTTGTAATTTTATCCATTACATGAGGAACAGATCGATAGCAAGCACTGAAGTCACTGTGGAGCCTGTTAGCTTCATGATCATTAAGAACAGAAAGGTATCTCCAAGTTGTTTCTTATGCAGCTACATTCTTGTGCTACAAGCCAAAGACCGCACTACATATTTTCACCCCAGCTGCATAAGCAGGGTCTCTCCCATGGAGCCGACAATTAAGAGAAAGGGCCCACTACATGCAATCAGAGCCAAGCCACGCTCTCTTTCTGATGCCAGTTCTCTGTTACAAAGAGAAGGCGATGTTACTCATGCATTGTTTTGTGCAAGCTCCTAGTAATAGCTACACACTTTATTCTTCTTTCCACTCATGAAGGGACTAGATGCATATTTTTAAGTTTTCCATCAAGCCCCAAAACCCATTATAAGTGCCTCTTGTATCAACCTTCTCCCCCACTGAAACAACACTGAACTGAACCCTCTGAACCAGAAGAGGATGGCAGCAGACAGTGAAAGGCCTTGCATCACTTTGTTTCTCAGACGATCTCCGTGATAATTCTATGTCTGTGAGGGAGATGATAGGCCTTAGAGTGTAGTAGGAGAAATGGTGGAACAACAGTTTATAGGATTTGCTTCATCATTCAACAGTACTTTTGGAAAGACAGAACAGTGCAGTTAGCACTCTCGAGCATGACACAGAGCTTATACAATTACTATTGTAATTACTTCATACATACAAACTGGTCTGCCAGACTAAAAACCAAACCAATTCGCAATGTATTTTTAACATATCAATAAAGTCAGTCCAAGTCTATCACGTGAGTATACTTTTCTCAAACACTGTTACTGCATAGTATGCAAATATATACATCTGTGAAGTAATTTTAACCTATCCCCTCAGTCAGTGTTTACAGAATAGCTAGATAGGAGGCTACAGCGTAACTTTACAGGCTTAAAGATCCTCCACAAGTAAAAATAAAAAACTCTGCCACGTTAAAAAATCTGGATTACATTATAGAAGAAAATTTACCCATTTTGGCCTTAAGAGCTACTGGCATTCAGCCCAATTAAAGCAAATACAAGCTGATTCAACTAAGGATTGCATCCTGGAAGAACCATGAGTCCTTAGTTCTTGCTTAACTTCAGCAGAACATATGGCAGATATGATTAGCTCCACATCTTGCAGTATATAGGCATGAAAACACATTACCCTCATGTCTGAAACTACAGCTGCCAAAAGCTGTATTAAAAATTCTCACTACTTGTAATATTTAAGGTGTGTCCTGGAGCCCAGTTTGGTCATGTTGAAAAAAAATAAAAACAGACTCCAAAGCTGCAATACGAACATTAAATCTGATCTAAATTTGTAACAAGTACCTCTATGGCAATTAAGTCTGAAAACTTTTAAAAAACCCATAATATCTCATAACTTCTAGTCTTTAAATTCTATTTTGAAAGTAAAACCTAGCAAAGCAAGATGCTAGTTTCCTTCTGAAGATATAACATTACATATATAACATATAACTTAAAGAAATTAATGCATTCCTCACATAATGCAGAGGGATACTTAAGTTTCAAACTCTACGAAAGGCTCCACCAAAAATGAGGCAGCATTACATACAGCAAAACTGCAAAATAAAAGCTTCCCCAATGTGCTCTCAACAGTTCCAAACAAAAACTAATTCTCCAATTCAACCATCTAAACATTTACCATCTGTTCTTAAAACTGCTTTCTGCAAAATTTTCAGGTATCTTCCATTTATTAAACATTCTCCAGTATTTCTGAAATACTCTTCCGTATCTCACCCACTTCTTTGGTTACACATTCCATTCCTTAATACTTCTAGCAGCCCCTTTCACAATAGTCTCTTCAAAAGGATTAACAACACAGTACAAAGACTGTAAAGTTAAATAAATCTTACAGGACGAAGGGAACAGAGAACTAAGCCCAACTGAGATAAACTGAGTAAACTTACTTACAACAGTGTAACTTGCTTCTACTTGCTTTTCTTTTCTGGCAAATATTTTCAGCCAACACTCACCTCATCTCTTCCCCCTTCAATTCTTTACCCTTGAATTTTCTGCATGAGTTAAAAGTATCTTACCCCAGATAAAATATTCTACTCTTGGTTTTAGTCTGCTCTCTACCTAAAAGAGAAAAGATGACAGAAATACAAGCCACAAATATGCACTAACCTGTTGACCGTGCCTGATCGACACATAGTTTTTCTGCTGACAGTTTCACCAAATGATTGTTTCCTTTGGGATGGCCAAGCCATTAATAACTTATGACCCCTCTCAGGCATGACACGAACATCTCTGCACTTCTCCCCGGCTTATGTATTATAAAGTTGAAAGTGACTACAGGAGCTGCTGTACGCTCAACACATAAAAAGAAAAGAAACCCTGCCCCAACTGCTTGTGCATCTGCACTGCGGCCAAAACGCAATGACTTGTTTCCTTTGTTACTTCCTGTTTCCCCTTGTGTTAGTGGGCTGCAGTATCTTTGTCAGATTTCCCAACTTCCCAGAGAGGTTATAAATCAAACCCTGCATACCTCAAACCTCTGTGAGATGGCGAGCCAGAAAGCAGAGGGGATTTTCCAGTGCTTGCTTGCTTCCTACTCACCTTTTAATCAACTACTTTCCCTTGGGAGAAAAAGAAAGTAGTCCTTTTTTTTCTTACAGTGTACTCAGGCTCTCACACCAGCAGAGGCACAGCTCAGAATTGCTGCCTGTGCTTCTGAACAGCCTGCGCTTCAGGTATTGTAACTGCATCAGAGAATTATGCTAAATATTTCATCTCTCTCTTCTCTCCTCTGGCTGGAGCTTGTCCTTCTCTCTTCAACCCAAGAAATTAAAAATAGCCATTTTGAAAGATTATGCAGCATATACATGCTTTAGAGCAAGTCTTGCCTGTACATTTGATGCTACGCAAAGCGTAAAAGACAATAAAATTCAAATCCAAGAGGCTCACGACATGAGGGCAACAATTCTACAGGGCAAGCATCACCAACTGACGATGAATAAATGATATTGTTTTACGCTTATTTTCATCTGGAGCTCTTTAAATGATTTAAGTGTTTCACTGAATTTGTCTGGAATTAACCAACACCCCGGCCTAGAAAGTTGAAATAAGACAAAAAACACCCAGCAAGTTTCAGAATGATGGACAAAACCTACATACACGTATATGCCAAGTAAATACTTCACATATTTTTTGGGAAATGGACACGAATCCATACTCCAAAACAGATAGAAGAAGTTTCTATATAACATCTTTTCTTTTTGTAAACTACCTAAGAGCCAAAGCACAGAAGAAAGAAACATTTCAGATATTGGCCATGGCTGTTTTGGCTAGAAATTAAATTTTTAATCTTCACCATAGGGCACCTATTTGCACTCCTTCCATAGGCAGGGTACATAGGAAGGGGAAGCAAACTATAAATATCACACGCCTGTTGTTAGCTAAAAAGATCAGCATATAAATACAAAGTCCTGATGCTATTTAGTAAGAATCAATACCCAGTTGTCTCAGTGGCTTAATTAACAGATTTTTCACACAGAAATGAAGAGGACTACATCTCAGCAGTTTGTGAATTAAATTCACTTGCTTTATCTGCAACAAAATCAGTTACCAATTCAGACTTTAAGCATTAACACACAATGCTTTAAAGCAATCTTTCCTCCCCCAGTTCTCTGCTATCCAAGCATACTCTTCTAAGTTTGCACTACCACCTTTGCAATCTTTACCTCAGTAAAAAAGCTACGATCAGAATGACAACATTTGAGTATATGTAACACTGGAAAAAAAATCAGTTCCTCTTTCCCTTTTCTGCTGTGACACACCTAAGTCTTGGTTTTCCCCTCCAAACTCCGCAACTATACCACCATGCTCTTTGGCCTCAACAGTCTCATTTTAATTATGTCTCATTTATCCAACACATGTTCTTGAAGTATAGCTTTTCCACTCTAACCTTTCTGATGCTGTCCTTTCCTGTCCTTCACTTAGGCATTCAGAAATAAAGAATTTTTCATTTCAAGTTCCAAGATCCCCTTTTGATTTTTCTGGTGATTTCCAGCACTGTCAAGATGGTCACAGAGTTAGAACAGAAGCCATTTCACGCATGCACACACACAGGCTGGTGTTCCACTGAGGAACAACAACAACAAAATTAGATGTTTCACAGTTTTGGAAGAATGAAAATTCAGCTTAACTTTCTAGACCAAACATTAATCAGAAGGGTTGTGTTTCAAAATTGCAAATAAAGAATCTGAAGAAACAGGAAATCTTTATGGATTTGATTAACACGTCTGTCAAGGAAGTGAAAGAGTATTAAACTTATCCTTCTTCACAATGCAAAATTCAGTTTGGCAAAGGACTCTGGTATATGGTTTTCAGATCACTAACCTTCATTTGTCCCCACAAAATTAGTGGTGAGAAGCAGCCTTGCACCAAGCTAGCCTTGAGAGGATTTCAGTCAAAAGGAGTTACTTAATTTCTTTAACACTGTGAGATTTCACTCAGATAGCCTTAATAGGAAGAACCAAAGCATCAGAAATGAACATTTGGATTTCATTCCAGCAGGGTCATTGTCCAAGGAAGTCAGCCAATCATCTCTGCCATTGTTAGGAAAAGCTCTTGCTCCCAGTCAAAAGCAGTCCTACTTATCTTTAGTTAATGGAAAGCAAGAGCAATAAAATATACATCTAGCACTATGCTGTCCTTGCCAGTTCACTAGTCTAGCTGACGGGTTGAGCTGTGTCTGCAGGAAGAGAGCTTCCTCTTGCTGACCAATTTACAGGAAACTGCAAGAATGGACTGTAAATAAAAGCAGCACAAGAACAGCACAGCCACAGGCAAGGCAGAAAAATTAACAAAGCAACAACAACAAAAAATTGAAGTAGTGTAAAAACCACTTTCCTTCAGCTGCAGCAAGTAGTCAAGTTCCACTCCAAATAATGTAAGAGTTCATAATTATATATTTTTATAAAAGCCTACAGTACAGTAAGGCATTAAAGAAAGCCACATTCTGTTAGTTTTACTGACTTTAATGAGCTTGAATCAGGAGTAGATTATTATTTTATTAATTCTACCAAACTAGTTTAATCCCAGGTTTCTAGATCACAGTGGAAACACATCCACTATACTGAGAGATGATGTATGTGTCAACTGTATACTCCACAACTGCAGATTGTAAAAGAGCAAGTGTAAATTACTTGCCTGAATCCTTCATCTGCTAGATCAGGCAGTCCTGTGAAAATTCAAATAACCGTGCATCAGAATTACTTCTGCTGGGTGATCTGCAGAATAATAATTAAAAAAAAAAATTCAGCAAAGGGGAGAAATGAGGCCAGAGCTTCCAAAAATCCTCTTTCAATGCCAAAAGAATTTCTATTCTTTAAACTTCATTCCCTCATTCAGCTTACTTAGGAAGACCTGAAGAAGCCTTAATAACGTATTTACTTATTTAGCTATATCTATTTTAAAAAGTAGCTGAAGCCTTGATAATATATATTCAATCTAAAACTGAGAAACACTTCAGATCAAAAAGCTTCTGAGTTTCTATTTATACACCACTGCTTTTAAGCTCTGAACATTTATGGACTTATTGTTGGCTTGGAACTTCAAAAAAGCCAGCCATACTTCAGAGAAAGAGTGTATCAATTTTAAAATAAGGTTGTAACTTTTTTTGGTTGTTTCACCAAACAGCTCAGCACAAGTCCTAGGAGATGATATGCTGACTTTGATTTTGGGATATTGTTAACGTCATATATTGTTCAAATATCTATAGACCAAAATACAGCCGCAAAGTATTTGCAGTACATACATAGCTTGTAAAAATCAAGTTACGCTGTGCAGCTGGAAGAGAAGAACCTTCTGCAAACTCTCAATGTAAGAACATCATCATTTAACAGATTCTCTTACATCAGCTAGCCTTGAAAAATAACCTAAGACTTAATACTGATGTAAATAAGGATTGAACTAAAATCAGTACAGCTATCCTAGCATCATTTTCTATGTTGGCAATTTTATTATGAGTAGCTTTTCAAGTTAAGTTTAAGGTATTTCTACTGAATCAAAAGGCCCTTAAAAACTGTAGAGTTCTTGCGTTCACCCAGCAAGTTAACTATGCATCAAGTCTATGCCAGTCAGACCATACCAGTAACACTTGGTGTAGGTAACACTTAGAATAGAAGGTAAGTTCTTAAATATTTTTGCTGCTTATCATGTTTCTTTAAAATAAATTCAAAGGACATATCAAGGCAAGACTTCCATTCTCATTTAGTATTCAAACCAGATGGACAGGTTCTTTGTTTCTTTCAACTGTTACCCATATACAAGGTCCTTGTAAAAAAGACTGTAAATGCAGCTATGGTTATGATTAACTGATACCTTTCCTCAATGCTTGTAGAACAATTTAAACTAGACCATAGTTTAAAAAAAAAAAAAAAAAATCGCATAACTGAGCAGAAGTACAAACATGATTGCCAAAGTCCTATTCCTGCAGACAGCTGTGCTGCAAACAGCTGCAAAGTGAGTTCCCCAAATATACGTAGACACTTAGAATGGGAGTTTCCACAAATTATTTATTTCCTTGACAGAAGTTTTTGATTCCAAAACATTAGCGTTGAAACAATTTTACTGCTAGGCTAGTTTGTGATGAACCGCACACAATTCTATCACTAGTGTACTCATAATTGATAATTTAGGAAGCACTGTCGGACCACAAAATAATTTCTGCCTACATGTCAAAACAGCTTTAAGCATTTAAGTCAGCTGACCATTGGCATTTAGTAAAAGCAACACCTAAATAAAGGCTTTTAGAAATTTACAAGGAGTCAAATATCCATTCCTGATTATAAAGCATATCTGATAGGTAAATTTACCCAGCAGATGTCTTGCCATATAAAGTCTGTTGTTAGGAAATATTTTTTTTTTCTGTTTTCTTAGAATTTTACTTAAAATCAATTTAAAGAGCATCAAGAGTCCAAGTGAAAAAACGAAGAAAGGTGAAAAACCCACCTTAGAGGCCTACACTTATACCATTCCTGATACCAAAGCATTTTGGCAAGACATACAACATCCCTTAGTTCATTGTATACTGTGCTTGTATAAGACTAACACAACTTAGGTCCAAACTACTATTGCCAGTTAAATAGAGTATTTCATGTGAGTGTATATGCAAGTCAACAGAAAAATTACTGAATATTAGCAATTTTAAAACATTCCTGCAGTAGAATATCAAAAACAACAAAACCCCATGAAGCTTATAGAGGAAGTCCTTTTCAATGTCTATCCACAAAAAAACGCAATGAGTAAACTTTTAAACTCTATCACTAACCCTAATAACAAGCTACTAATTGAATACTAAAGAAATTCAGCAAGCCCTCGTTTAGAGGAAGTATTTGGTCACCTCATCCACCAGCCCTTCAAGCTTGTGCATCCCTCTTCTGGTAGACTGCAGTAACCTTATATTTAAAGAAATATACCTCTGCAGGCAAATGGCTGCAGCTAGCACTGAAGAGGAAGCTCAACTTCTGTCAGACCCTGGGAAAACAAAACAAGACAAGTATTTCCTATTTTTATTTTGCTTGTAAAGAGACTAGTGATACAATTTAAAGACAAAGTGTAACCACAAAGACTCACTCTATACTTCACTGCTGTACACCACAGTAGATGGTGCTGGTTTCTTAGTAGTGATGCAGTAAAGCATCTTGGAGTTTGCTCTTCTCATACTTGGAAACTCTGACGAGGAACCAGAATTTCAAAATAAGCTAATAACCATGCAAGTGTAATTCATAGAATTAGAAGGCCCAACTTCTAATTGTATTGCTAATGGACAATCCCCACCTCCAACAGCTTTGAAGCTCCTTGTGCTTAAAACCTCATGCAAGCAAGTAGGTGTACCAGAAACAAGGTTTCTTTATTCTGATTTCAATGACTGTTCCCTTTTAAATCACAATAGAGACTTCTCTAAAGCATGTTGTAAGGCAAAAGTATTTTGCCACTCCCACCTCCAACCACCCAAAACACTAAAATCAAAGGACTGAAACATGGATGAGCATGGATTATGACCAGGATTTAAGGCTGCAGTATTACATCACTTAGGTATGTACAATTTATTTTTTTTTTTAAATAAAAAGAAAAAGAAAAAGAACACATACACTGGAAAGAAGAATCTCTGCAAGCTCATGCTTACTTTCTACAAAAGCTGAATTTCATTGTAACCACCAGATCACGTGCAGTTGGTATTTTAGGTCAAGATTTTAATTTTAAAACAAACATACGCTGCAAGGCTGCATCAGAAGGACAGCAGTAAACAAGCAATTTTAATTTGGAGGACATGAGAGGGAACAGACATTTCATATCACTTAACCCTGAAAATGTATAATCACATGCAATGGGCCACTTCTACAAGACAATTTGGACAATGCCATTTGAAATTATAATTTCTTTCATGGAAATCACTACTTGCTTCAGAAGTTTGACCAAAAGGGGGGGGGGGGAACAAAAAACCCCACGTATTCCCCCTTAGATCTTGTTAAAATGAACTCCAAAGGCAAGGATTAGCCCAACATTGGCCTATGCCTCTGAAGCTGTAGAGCTGCATTCAAAAGTAAGTTTACGCAGGTCTATTTTCAAGTACAGAAGACATGCATACGGAATAATTTGTAAGACATGAAGAACAACATTCTTATTTTACAACACAGATCACAGTTTGCCTCATCAAATATATTACTGGTATAGTGCCAATGAAGTTTGCAGAACAGCTTCACAAGAGGTACAAAAAATCCACAACATACTGTAAGAGTAACGAACACCTGAAAGTAAGATAGGCCAAATGCAAGGAGCCAAAATACAAGTTCTAGATCCTCACTTTCCATCTGGTCTTGACATCACTTAACTCTTCTCTTCTAATCATCTTTTCTGACCTGTCTTGAAAGTCAAGATGTATACTCTTACAAAAACCTTTAAAAGGGTTAACTCATTCACACTGGGAAAAAGACTTCAAAAAACTAAAGATAATGGGAATGGATTTAGTGGTACTGCACATGTAAATCAAAACACTTCCTAGCACTGTCACAGAATAGGATCATAGAATAGTTTGGGTTGGAAGGGACTTTTAAAGGCAATCTACTCCAATCCCCTCCTGCAATGATCAGGGACATCTTCAGCTAGATCAGGTTGCTCAGAGCCCTGCCCAGCTTGACCTTGAATGTTTCCAGGGATGGAGCACCTACCACTTCTCTGGGCAACCTGTGCCAGTGTTTCACCACCCTCATCGTAAAAAATGTCTTCCTTCTGTGATAAGCTCAATAAGCTTTGTTCATCAAACCTAAATTGTTTCATAAATTGCTGTGGCAGGCTAAGCTGCAAAGTCATCATAACAAGCATAAACTAGGCTAAGCTGCAAAGTCATCATTGTGATAGACTTGTATTGTATATTTGTTAATCAAACCGGTATACAATATGCTAATCGCTGTAAACTAGTATAGCCGGAAGACTGTGTAACCGCAATGTCCCGCTAAGTACTGGCCTTGATTGCCGGATAAGGGATAAGAGTTGTAAAGGTATGTAAATGACCTACCAGAAGGCCAGGAAAGACCCCCTAGCAACAGAGCACGAGACTGCAGAAGAAACCAGCAAAAGCCACGGACTATGAGAAGAGGACTCTGGAGGGGGTAAAGCGCGCCGTCGGTGGAGTGGGACTCCCGGGCCGCCCAGCGCTGTTTTGCTTGCTGCCGCTTGCTAAATAAATATTTCAAATTTTAATTGGCTCTGTCTCTCCTCAATTTGCGAGATCAACTTATAACACTTCTATCTAATCTGAATCTAGCCTCTTTTAGTTTAAAGCCATTACCCCTTGTCCTGTTGCAACAGGCCCTGCTAAAAGGCCCTGGTGATTATTAATATTTCAGAGGAGGGAAAAAAAACCAAACAAAAGAAAAATGCTGTAAGGCATCTAGTTTAGTGCACAGTGATTGAGAAGCTGGGAATGCAGAAATCCATCTCAGACTCCAAGATCTCAGTCTCTGGCACTTCAAATGACGCCAGCAAGCCTCCGAGCTGCAAATTCTCAGGCTGGAAGAATAGCCTATATCTTTGTCCAGTTGTTACATTCTTCTATAAGCAATCCTCAGATCTGACTCCATGCAGCCATTCCTATTGTCCCATCGAGTGCTCCAAAAGTAAAAAAATAAATAAATAAATAAATAAATAAATCTTTAAACTGGAGCATTCACTTTAAAAGATATTTCCATTTCCTTCCCACTGACTCTTCTTTTCTAAATTAAGCCATAATGACTTATTCCAGCCAAAGTCTGAATCTAGTAGAAGCCTGGAATTCTTTTACATACACTCTACAGTCCAGTTTGACTATTTCTGTCCCCACTTCCTTTTAATTTGAAGATGCTTCTTGGCATCACATTAACCTATCTTAGAGAAGTTGCTTCTTTTCAAATCCTTTCTTAAACATCTAATAGTATTGTCTATACTTTCCATTCTTACGGTCACATCAAAGCTGGTCCAAAGAACATTTAGCTGACTCCTGGCCTCATTGACTTTTCAGTTCCAAAACTTATTTTTATTTATTACACACACTATAAATAAATATATATAAAATTCATATCTATACAGTTCTTAAAGAAATGGTATATGCTATAAACTCCAGCAAACCTACTAATCTTAGCAAGATGAGCTACAAGGAATACATTGCCTTTGTACACTATTCTTTCTTAAGAAGTTTTTTTTTTTTAAAAGCTCTTTCAAAACAGTGCAGCCACATTCCTTACAGACTTGAACTGGTTGTGATATAAGGGCACTCTTCTTTATGACCTCCAAAAGCTTATGCTTTGTGCACTGCCTAGAACTAATAACCATTATCTCCAAGAAGTCCACACAGCATTCTTTCATTTCCAAGTTTTGGTAGCCTATAAAATTCAAGTTTACTCTTACGTATGGAGCATAAAATGTTTCCAGCAGAAGCTTTTACAATATTTACAGATTATCTTCCTGCTATACACATGCTAGATTTTCTTAATGCATTGTAGATACGAGTCTCTTCTACACAATGAAGAGCTGAAGCTGGATTTCACTTGCACAAAGGAAATTCAGGAATTTGGGTCAATGGGATTAGTCCTGTTTCAACCTAAGTAATCAAACTTGACATCTTTGTATAGTAAATACAACAACAGTTTACCCAGACCCAAGCCAAATGACAGATCATACATATGACTGCTGCATTGATTCAGCTGTGTGCATTACTGGCACCACAAAATAAAAAGAAGGCCTACAAATCCTGGGCTGAAAAGAAGAAAGCGCTATTTCTGCATACTTTTAAAAAATAATGGTATTCGTGACATTTTATATAGCATTTGAAACCATACAGACTGATACACTTAACATCCTCTAAAAAACTGTACTTATAAACGTGTGTTTGTAGTACACTTCTACACTGAGATAGTATCTACAGCCACACCAGAGGTAGCAGGATCCTTGCCTGTATTCTCCACCAGCGAAATGACTATATCACACTCCCTCAAACCTGCCAGGGTAAGTGCTACATGCTTACAATGGTGGGAGCAAAGAGTGGATGGTTGGAAACTTACGCCATGCCCCATGCCACTGCCTGGAATGCTATCCTGAGCCTTGAAAAACACATCTTATGGCAACATGGCACTCCAGAAAGAATTGAGTCAGACAACGGGACTCATTTTAAAAACAATCTTAGAAGTAACTGTGCCAAAGAACATGACATTGAGTGGATATATCATATCCCCTATCACGCACCAGCTTCTGGGAAAACTGAGTGATACAATGGACTGTTAAAAACCACCCTGAAAGGAATGGGGGGTGGAACCTTTAAAAACTGGGACAAGCAATTAACGCAAGCTACCTGGTTAGTTAACACCAGTGGATCCATCAATCAAGCCAGTCCTGCTCAGTCAGACATTTTACATACTGTAGAAGGGGATAAAGTCCTTGTGGTGCATGAAAGGAATTTGTTAGAGAAAACTGTATGGGTTTTTCCTACTTCAGGCAAAGGCAAACCCATTCATGGGACTGTTTTTGCTCAAGGATCTGGATGTACTTGGTGGGCGATGCTGAAGAACGGAGAAGTTCAATGTGTACCTCAAGGGTGAGAATACTCAATTCTGAGCTGTATGATGTTGTTATATAATACTAACAGTGTTCAGTAAGTGTTTTTCAGGATAACAGAGTGGTGATGAAACCTGAGCTAGCATCATCAAGTGGTGTCCAGCAAAACTCTTCAAGGTGGACATGCTACCTGTGGGCACAAACCACAATGAATTTTATACCATCTTTCCTGCCCTAAGCGTCTGCTATGATAGATGAAATCCTGCAACTTAACAAACTTGTGTATAAAGATAAATCATAAATGAGTGATCTGTGTGTATATATATAGTCTGTATATATATGTGTATATATTTGATGGATAAGAAATAATAGTAATCTGAGCACAACGCAAATGGTATGGAATAAGGGGTGGAATGTCCTGGACTGAGGTAAAACAGGACCCATTTTCTTTTTTGTAATTTTATTTTGCAGCTAAGCCTCTTCTAATTAAGTGAACTTTCTGAAATTATCAGCATATTGTGCAGAAACTGTTTGCTCTCAAGGTAATAAGACCTGATTAGTTGTAATTTATAGCAAGGAATGGTATGCAGAGAGGCTCCTGCTTATCCTTACCGCTATAACAACCAAGGCCAGCTAACTTTGTTATTTGCCCCATTGGAGGGTCAGAAGCAGAAAAGCATAGAGGGGTCACACCTGCGGGGAGGAGTGGACAGGACAGGTGACCCAAAACTGACCAACAGGGTATTCCATCCCATCTGCCTCATGCTCAGTATAAAAGCTGAGGGATCAAAGGGGTCAGCCCTCTTTCCTCAGTGACCAGTGTCCGAGGAGGACTCTGTTTGTCTGTCTTTGATCCTGATCTGTGCATTCCTGAATCCAGATCCAGAATCCAGCTCCCATCTGTTGCCGAGTCCAGTCTGGGACCTTCCCCACGCTTGTCAGTGATGCGATCATCATCCTGGGAGCTTGATATGGTTTTGTATATCATAGAATGGTTTAGGTTGGAAAGATCACCTAGTTTCAACCCCCCTGCCATGGGCAAGGACACCTCCCAATATTGTATATATCTATTTTATTTTTTAAAGTTTTATTAATTTATTAATATTTTCATTAGTTTAGGTTTTTTCTAAACTTGTCTCTCTCTCTCCCTCCTCTCCTTGGAGAGAGGTGGGGGAGAGCATCTGTCATTCGTTTTCAGTGCTCATTCCAGCCCAAACCATGACACCGCAAAAAGAACTCTCAGTTTTAGAGGCATGCTACAAGGTGTTAGAAGTATGTAAGACTCAGACCAAAAAGCTTCCTCTTCCTCCAGAAAATATCCTCCAGACAATCTTCCAGAGCATTCTAGTCATTTAATATTAACTAGTAAGCCACTATTTTAATGAAAGACATTTCCCGGCTTATGATGGAATTCATTTTCAATTTCTGTCATGTACATCTCTAGCCAATCAAAACCTAACAGTCTTCTAACTAAAACTTCTATTACATACTTGAAAAAGTTTTGTTTACAAAATTTTATAAAATATTTCTAAATTTAGCATCACAGGTTAGCAAAGATTTTGATAGAATCACAAAAGCACATACACTTTATATGATAAACCAATGGAGATACACAATGATAAACTAAGCATGGTATTTGTTCCGAAGAATCACTTTAAAAAAAAGGAAAATTACAAGAAACAGTCTGGTTATTCACCTTGTCATCTCATATCAGAGAAATAAAATCATCCTTATGTTTATCAAATACACATCCCGAAGAACAGCTTGTTTTAGATAAAACTGCAGACTCTTTCCACCTCCTGTTATTCAGGTTATATTCCATCTGTATCTGTGCATGTTTATATATATATACACATTATATATGTACCATAACACGTGGGTATTTATGAGTAAAATCCATTCTTTGAAATCAACCACCTTTAACAAAAAGTAGCATAATACTACAGTTTTGATTAACAATGCTAGTTTTGCATTTATGGCTATTTTGTTTTTCTTGGAGAACAGATGGTGGCTGGATTACTCCAGCTATAACATGCTGCCAAATTTCTCTAACTATACATCCATTTTTATTTGCATCTAAGTAAGAACAAGTATTAAGATATCAGAGCAGTAGTTGTTCCTCTTCCAAAAGTCTCGTGTGGATTCTCTCCCCAAGAAAAAAGAAAAGTAGCAAAAACATTAACTTACAGATTCAATAATCTTCAGTTGACCTATTTTTAAAAGAATAAGTCAAATTGATCACAAGACATAATAAGACTTCTCTACCTTTTAAGTCCAGATAAGACATTTACAATTGTAATAACAGTTAGTGAACACTTTCCTTGGGGTTTTGTTTGTTTGGGTTTTTAAATGGGCAACAGGAAAGTAACAACAAAATCATTATGCTTCACTTCCATTGCTCCAGTGCCACTTTCTCTCCTATGCAGTCTACCAGAGAAACAGCAGCTGGCATGGACGAGTGGAAGAACTGCAATAGTTACAGTTTGATTGAATGTGAAAAAATAAGCCTTAAGTCAGAAAGGATAGAGAGAGTACCAGAAAGTATTAAGACCAAAGCATACCCAACTGATCTTGAAAGAGTTCTTGCTATGTACTGTATCTTGAAATCTTAAAGCTTGATTTTTTTTTTTTTTTGCTGGTTTGGAATGCTATATAGATTCGCTTTATCATTTTTCATTCCACTTTGTCAGAGATGCACTGTTCAGCTAGAAATCACAAGGAATCTATTCTCCAAGACTCACCATCCCTTTTGATATTTTGGCAGTTCTACAGAACACCATCCTTAATCCTTTTCATTCTAGTACAAGCTCCTTCTTTTTCTAGGTGATGTTGCTGAAACATCAGCAACAAACAAACAAAAAACAAACAATCAACATAAAACCATCAGACCTTAGGATACCAGGCTTAAATAGTGATATAGTTACATAGTTTATTTTCTTCTTAGCACATAATTATTAGGAACATATCAGGCTTGCATTTGCTTTTTATGTGGACTCATGCCAGAGTATAAGGCCAAGTTCATATTTGGTTTTTACTTGTAAGCTGATCAAAAACCTAAAAACCCAACAATAAAAAACAAAAGCAAAAAAAAAAAAAAAAAAAAAAAAAAAAAAAAGAAGGGAAGACTGGCCAACACCACTACAACTGGTAAAGATTGTGTCTGAGACAGAGCTTTCTCACAACTTTTGTTTCCATGAGAAGGTAACAATAACACTTCACAACTGATTCATGTGTGAGGCGCGTTTCTTCCACGTACCTTTTCAATTAAGACAGACTAGCAAGTGCATTTAGAGCAAAATCCTACCAGATCACTAGACCATGCACTTTTCATCATCTCCTTAGGGCTACAAAAATGACAGGAAATGAGTAACATGTGGCAGTCAAATGACTTAGCATGTTGACCAGAATGGTAGAAATGGTATAGGCATAGATCTACTCATCTCATTAATTTACTCCTCGCTATCTGAAATGGAAAAGAACACTCCAGGACAGAAGGGAACTGTATAAAGCTGCCAAATGACATTTCAAGCAAAAAGACCTCCATTTGCCACATTTCATAGCAAAGACACTGCTGCAAATCCCTTCTGTTTGGAGCTCTCTCAATAGGCAAAGCCCATCAATCAAGGGCCACATTCCTTACAGCAAGATGGCCAACTCCGGAAGAAGAGACCTAGTACCCAGTTCAATAGCCCAGCTTCCTACTACCCAGTAATCATTAAGTAGTATGATATTGTTGCAGCCCATTAGATCAGAGATTAGTACATCTTTAGTAATTAACAGATTTGTTACTAATCCCTTGCCACCTGCCAACCCAATTTTTGCTAGGGAGCCGAATCCTACAGTGCAAGCACACAGGTGACATCAGCAGCACTATGACACCCTTCTCTTCCACTACGATACCCTTCTACCCCTAGCAGTCCTCTCATTCCTCTAGGACTAATGAGCCACAGCATCAGTCAGCTCTGCTAAGCAGAAGAGCTGCCAGCCAGCAGGGAGGAGGAGAAGAAACAGAACTGCTCTCTACTGTGGGAGTAGGGATGCCATGCAGCTGTGGAGAAACAGTCTGGCAGCACAGGCAGAGTGCCAATATGACAGATAGCTTCCGGACTTAATCACTTTGATATCATTTAGTACTGTGTACATTTGGAAATACAGTATTCCATCTTATCAGCATTGTTTCCATCATTATTAGAAAGGTTATCTGCACCTCAAAGCTAAAGATGTGAGATTCAGCAAATTCACACGTTCCTCTGATAATGCTTCAATTTGCCTCTTCAGACACTCAGGTCAGAGGCTTTCTGAACTACAACCATACAACCATCTTCACAACAACTGCGATATTTGCTCAGGGACAGAAATAAGGGCAGCGGGGTGAGGGGGGAGTGTGTGTCCAAATGAGTCACTGAGGCTTTAAGTTCAGAGGGAAAAAAGAATTTCACTGCAAGTTCTTCCCATAAAAGCTTCCCACAAATACAATAATTTCCTCTAAGTAGCTAGAGAACAGTTGGGCTACCTAACTCTGTTCTCCTAGTTGGGCTATCTAACTCTGTTCTCCTAGTTTAAACATGAAAAGTACATTTAAAATATTCCCCTTTCCCTTCCAAATTACCCTCCCTCCCCTACTGCACAGTCACACATCAAGTATTTATCTAGCATAATTACAGCAGTCTGCCATGTTTAATTTACTCGAGTGAGAGTACCCACACAAACTTACTGATGTGGAATAAATTTGGGCCAGACTATGCATCATCTTATTTGTTTGATTTCTCCTAAATCTAGGACCACAATTCTGTTGTATATAATGCCATTAGTATTCCTCAAGGTAGTTTTCTTCCTCCAGCTCTTTAGAGGGACGAGAACTACTAATCTTATAGCAAGACTCGTTTGCCACTGCTGCAATGGGTATTTTGTCTTCTCAGAAAACCCCTTCTGGTTAGTGTTCTGTTGCGTATATTCACCTATTTACAGTCCTAATGCAAGTCTCCAGCAAGAAATCAAAGGTAAGTAGTCTCTCCAAGATATCAAACCATGGACACTGCACAGGATTGATTGTCCTATGGTCCTACAGGTGATATGTCCACTTTGACAGCAGAAAGCCTGTTTCTCCACACAACACGTACAAAAGTCTGTATACACAAATCCCACTCCTCTCACTTAAAACTGTGCAGTGCTTGGAAACATACCTACTTGGCATGATAGTGGAGTCCGATTAACTTGACTGAAAAATTACAGTGGAAAGCTTGAATGCCTAAGCCTGACTAATTAAAGGCAATTAACAGCTGCAGAAGCTCAGTAGCTGCGCAAGTCAGGTCACCCTTTTGCCTGAAGATAGCTTGAAGTGCCTCATTTTGATTAGTTAACTTTACAGATCAGGTCAATCTTGAATTAGCTAATCATAAGCCTTTCATCTGTCAATAGGCCTGTAGGCTCAGTCTCGGTTCCTTTGTGCTAAATTTCTCTCTCCATCATTATCAGGATACCAATAGAAAAAATGCTAATCCTCACAGGAAGGTATAGAAAACAACGAAAAGGAAGACTAGCTCTTACACAAGCCTATGTATCTAAAGTGTACAGCTTTACTAGTATAAGGAAATACCAGAAGCTGACTTCAGTACATAGCCTCAGTCAAAACAGTGTGATTGCTAGATTTGTGTAAAAGGGTTAGGAACGCATGTAATGAAAGAAAAATGTTCAGTAGCAGCCTGTGCCATCTCTGCAGTAAGATCATACCACAGTGCTCCAAGATAAGAGGTGCTCTCACTTGAGGAAATAACTGTTTTGCAATTGTAATACATTGAACTTAGTCTCTTCAGAGTGTGTAACAAGTTCCAGCTTGGTCTAGGCGAAACAAACAATTATGTGACATGTTGTAATAGAATTACTGTTAAGCAACATCAAGGTAATGATTTACTCTTTTTAGTAGGGTTGTCACAAGATTAGAGACTAATAATTTAAGCCTCGAATTTGGTTGCAGGAACTAGCTCTCAAGGTTAACTACATTCTAGTTTGAATGCTAACCTCAGCACTTAGATGCATGCAAGCAACTTCTGCTGAAATTAAGGGGAATTAGGTGGACTTCGAGGTGAAATTTGTAAGGATGTGGCATTTAAACCAAAACTTTTTACTTTGTAGAAGATTTTTAACAAGTTTTACAAATACACCAATAGAGAGATTTTCCCTCACTCATGTCAGAATATTAAGAAGTACAGTAAGTCTTGTAAAATAATTTAAGAGAACTAATAAAACACAAGATGAAGGACCATGTCAAAGAGATTTTAACTTGGTATTAGATTTACACACAGATATTGAAAGCAAATTGCAGATCAAATCTAGTTTCTACTTCTACAGGTTCAACATGGTATAACCTCAAAAATCATAATTTGTGAGACACAAACTCAAAATGAGTTTTGTTTTTTCCCCTCCTCAATAGACTACCATTTATTTAATAGGAAAATATGCAAATATTTATAAAAATGACCGTTTCCAGAATGATGATTAATGTCTATCGCTGCAGTAGCTGAAGTTAAAAATAGAACGGGGAAACAAAGCTTCCTACCAAACCACTTTTTTTTTTTTTTGGTGTGTCTTACAAGCCATATTTCACCAGACAAGACTGAGGTACTGGCAACATCATCTGCTTCCGCCCCTTTTCTTCCTTTTTTGTTACTAAGCAGCTATTACATGAAAAATGAAAATGAGTAACATGCACTTTTACACTTACTAGAATCTGTTTCAGGATCTGAGATGCTGCCCCGAAGTGCTGCATAAATAAAGATACAGACATCTCAGTGACTGATTTCAGCAGAGTAAAGCTCTCCTAGAGAGCAAGCTTATTTGTCTGGAGAAGAACTGAATATGAAAGTGGAAACTGACGTGTTAAGTAAGATTTCCCTCCTCCAAGGTTTCTTGGTTCTTATTTTGCATTTATTTAAATGAAAAACTCAGTGTTGGTACTAAGACGAAGCTGTAGTTATTTAAAGTCACCTCAATTTAAGAACATGTAGAATTAAGTCTTGCTTTTGTTTAAGGATTAATTATTAAATTGCACAGCACAGGTTCATGGTTCATCTAAATAGGAAGACTGCCAGCTAAACTAGACCTCACCTTATTTCCATCTGTTCAAGCAGAATAACACCAAAATATACAGTTCAGCTTGCAGTTCCAGGTTGGTTAACCTGAATAATGAAAAAGTACATTTACACTCAGTAACAATGGAGTTCGGGTCCCTGAAGCCCAATCAAAATTCACATTCTTCTCCTAACAGAAAGAACACTCATACATGCAGACTACATTTCCATCACCCAGTATGTTTTTGGGGTTTTTTTGACCATACAAGTACTAACCTAGGAATCCTAAATCTTCCTGCTTCCTTCTACTTTTCTCTCTCCTCTTGTTTATTTGGGTATACTTCAAACTCCTGAGAAATCTTTTGCTTTTAGTCATGTCTCTGTTATGCCTAAATCACCTTTCATGATGAGTCTTGCAGCACATTTCCCATCACCTCTCCCTCTAGTCAACACTTAGACAAACAAAGATCTCTGAGGAAGCAACAGTTCCAGACATGCACACTAGCGCCACTGGACTCTCCCAGCCTTTTCTTTCCAGGTACTGCCAGAAGCAAGAATGAGGAAAATAATTCAAATTCCAAAATGCAAGTTATTTTTCTACAGCAAGTTGGGACTAATCACTTACATGGAACTTAGTATCAGTGTTAAGTCAGGGTGCTGGAAATTTACAAATTAGCTCTAAGGCAGGAGATGAACTGTAACGTAAAATAACAATAGCCAGTGATAAGAACTGGGTCCTTCAATAAATTTCTGGCCTACCTATTGCTGCTCCTCCTCTGCTCTCGGTGTGAGCAGCCACTGCCTAGAAGCACTGATCAGTCAGTGTGGGATTTAAACTCACCAAAACTATACTGAAACTGATACAGTGCCTAAATCCTAGCATCACTGAAGTACTGCTCCATATATGCAAAAAGCATATTGCAGTATTATTGCACAGCACAGTTAAAAATAATTGGTAAGATAAATAGATGATCCACCTCCAGTCTTTCTATCATGCCATAGATTTTGACAAAGAATATAGGAAAAAAACAAAAAACCCATCTCTGTCTGAAGACTCAGGCCACAGACTGTTACCACTCTCATAGGTATGCTGAAAACAGTAACAAGACAGCAGTACACTTACAGGATAGAGGGAATGGGGGCAGAGAAGGCGAACAAACAAAAGAAAGGTGAACACACTCAAGAAAGGATGACTACACCCTGACATAGTGAGTCTCAACCCACATGACAAGAGGCAGATGCTCCAGTCTGTGAAACCATTATCTCCTTTACTGGGCAAAAATTATGCTCGCTCTATACAGAAACTCATAACTAAATTTAAACTCTGAGAACTGAGATAATTTGATGAACTGTCAACTCTGCAAAAGTGTCCAGAGTTTTGGAAAGGCATCCTTATTTATCACATGTAAGTAGTACTGAATGTTGTCAACTACTACATTTGAGCCTCACTTCTTTTAAGGCTTCAGCTACTATGCTGAAGGATTTTAGTTTCTGGGTTTTTAAAACAGCACATTATCCTTCCAATTAGAGGAAAGGCTTAAAACACACAGTACAGGCACCCTGAAAGAAAGTGAATAATAAATGCTTGCTTAAAATATATACAACTCCCTCTTCTTAGGGACCACATTTGCAACCTTTGCATGTTTGTTTGTTGTTTCTGCCGAAAAGAACAGAATTGTAAAGTTTCAGGGGTTTGGTGCTCACAAGAGTTAATTATTACTCAGCATGGCCATCAGATTTAAAAAAAAAAAAAAAATTAAGGCTGACACTTCGCTCAGTTATTGCTCAAATACGAGTTCCAATGGCAATTCCATTTTCATATTTTGAGGAAACCATCTGGAATGAAAGATTTCCTGTTTGAAGAGCCCTTATAGGTGAGCTCATGATTAAAAGCATAAACCGAGTTTCTCCTAGTACTGTCATTTATGGCAAAGCTGAAGGCATAATGAAATAAAAGCCTTGGTTAAATATGTTTGGTAACTTTTCTATTTGGGGGTTGTAATATATTCCCTGCACTGAAACAATCAAGAATATCAATGAAGTGTTTTACAGCGATACATACAAGTCCTTTGTGCATCCATGTGTCAAGAGGAGATGATATGGTACACATAAATAAAGTTTAGTTGCAATGTCTACTACATCAAGCAACAACAATCATAATCTGTTTACATGGACAACTCTAAAGTTTTTGTAAAGTGATCTCAAATCTATGCGCAGGTATTAAGTTTTCTAAATGTTCCATGAGAGAATGAAAGCCATTTCCGTGCTGTAAAAGTCTCCTTAGCCACCTTAATCCATTTGGAATTACCAGGAATTACCACAGTCATCCCTAAGTGCTCACACACTACAAAATACACTATCGTTGCCTACATAAATTAGAGTCAGTCATACGATGAAGAACAGAACCCAAAACTCCAGTCTTCCTGCTCTAACTTATTGAATAAAATTGTCTACAGTGACAAAAATGATCTCATGTTTTTATAAGTAACAGTAGAGTGGTTGCATTTAGCTACGGAAAAAGCATTTACCTTTCAAAAATGTAAGGATACAAAGCTAGTCTGAATTGAGAAGTTCCTTGTTTGACAAATTAACACTTGAAGAGCATGGGGAGGAGCAGGGGGAAGACATGTGCATTCCCTGGAAGACAGAAGAGACCTAATGAATCAAATGTACCTACTGTTCCATTAGGATAGGAGCATGATCCTGTATAATCCTGATCATACATGATTAAGATGTACAGTTTGTCAGTCAATGTTATAGCTTAAGAGTAAATAAAACTAAAATCCAGAAGGCTTCAACCATAATCAGTTGAACAGTGAGAATTTTCAAACAAAGAGGATGAAAACAGGAATTGCCTAGCCTTCTTGGAGTTTTACCTGTTGCCTTTTCAGAAAGGTAAGATTGTAAGGAAGTAAAGGTCTGCTTTCCCTACCTCTGGGCAACTACAGCTACGAAGATTAATCTAGCAACAAAATTCAGCAAGCAGCTATTCCTAAACTTAGCCAAACATTTGCTTAATTCACACTAGCTATTTAGCTCAGCTCTTTACAACCGTTTTAGGAGACAGATCCAGGATGTCCACTTTCCATGAAGCTAAGATTTGCCAGAACTACTTTAGAAAGAGCCCTAGCTACAGATAAGGTGTCCCTGAATTAGTCTGGTTAAAACAGCCTGTGACTGCAGCAGGAAGATACAACAGGAATCCTTACAACACGCAGGCAAGCTATTATCTTCTCTGCTCCTAAAAACAAAGTTTGCAGGAGCTGAAGACATAAGCATTGCCAAGATCTGATTTGTGAATTATTGTAATTCCTTCTCTGCACTGTACATCATCTTTAAATATTGTTCTGCCAAAAGATACTCAGATATGTGTAACCGCTGCAATAACAACACCTTGGAAGAGATAAGAAATTGGTCATTACTGGAAATGAGCTGGCATGCAAGTAAAATAAATAGATTATTTCAGTTATGCTGGTATGCTGGGATAGGGGGTGAACAACATTCAGGTCTGTTTCCACAGGAAGTCATGTCTCTGCATTCTCCCCTACCTATTGCCCTGTTTAAAATTCATCCCTTACCTCAGGAAAAATAGTTTTCAGATTCCTGCATGTGTTAAATGAAAAGTGGACTCTTCAACCCCCTTTCTTTTAACAAAGAAATAAAAAATTCAACATATGATTTTAGGGAGAAGAGGCAAGATTGAAAAAAGCCTTCAAATAGGTCTTGGAGAAATACTGTGGAGACAGCATGTTGGTCTCAAAACATATGGTGTACCGAGAATCCTGTTATATGCTCTAGTTTAGTCATCTATCCCAAGCAAACAACCTAATGATACATATGCTTGTAATATATAGCATGATAAATAATTCCTTAAAGTTTACAATGATACTCAGTATAGTTATACTGATCAAAACTTCAGTCCCTTCAATTCTTTCCTCAAGACATGACAAAAGGCATAACTTGTCTAGATGTTCTAGCATAAGATGAGTAGAAGAAGAATTAACAGGAGTTAGCAATGGTCCATAAATATTAAGAGGAACAGACAGTGACATATGTACATGTGATAACAATGTAAAAAAATGCACATTCCATTTAGTATCATATTTACAGAAATGTGTTCTGTCTCTCAGATTACCTCTGAGGCTGCCTTAAGTCCCTCTGATTTCCAGAGTCCCAGCTCCTTTCCAGACACTGTTTGTTCCACTATAGTACAGGTTCAAAAGCAAACGCAAAGCAACATCAACAGGAAATGCCTTCATGGAATAAGTTTACCTTAAAAAAAGGCCAGAAGAATGCTTAGCTACGCAAGAGAGGAATAGCCATCTAGGAGGTTATTTTCTCTCCTCCCTCAGAAATCCCCATCAGAAGACAAAACACATCGTGGAAGAATCCAGTACTTCCAAATCTAAACAAAACCAGTTTACTCTGGAAGTCCCCTGGTAACTGTTATGAGTCCTCACCATTGTTTACAGAGCTATCCATCAATTCTACTGAGAGTCTGAGCTTGTATGAACTTTCCTGCAAGGTCTGATAGAAGTAATAAGCCAAGTTCCTGATCCTACAGTAATACAAACTAACAGTTTTACAAATAATAGGGTTACTTACATCTGCAAGTACTTTTAAGATCAGGGCTTAAGCCAGCAACAATTGACACAGTATTTGCAGGGCTGCACATTCCAAACAACTTATGAAACTGCTGGATAACCTGACGAAAGCGTAAGTTACCCATTGTCTAACATCTCATGCCAAAGAGACAGAAAGATGTACCAACACTAAGTCAACGTTGTCAAGTTAAAACACATACCCCTCTATTACTGCAATCTTACTGTACTGTAATGCATAGCAATAAATGTACTAACAATCCAAGGGCTACAGAACGAAGAACAAACAATGCAGCCACCAGGGTTTGAGTGTCAAAAGCACTTTTCCTACAGGTAAAATGACAAATACGTATGTGCCTTTTGGTCATCCATGTTTGTGTTTTAGTGTTGCAAAAGAGCAAGTTGACAGTTCTTAATGCATTTCCATTTCTACTTAGTATTCATTACCAAAGTGGCTGCCATGTTCGGTTTACTATCAAAGGAAACTGCTCCATCTCCACTTAGGTAAGAAACTGAAGGAGACTTTTCATGCCCCCTATTTTGGGTGGGGTTTTTTTTTGTTTGGTTGGTTGGTTTTTTTGAGGGTGGGTGGGTTGTTTTTGTTGTAGGCTGACTAACAACAGCCAACAGTTTTCTAACAAAATTAGACTGGCAGCCTGGTCTTAGAAGTACAGGGGATTCATCCACCTGTGGGAGCTTACAGATTCACAGTCAACTGATCAGATCAGCCTCAAACACAGGAATTCTCACTCATACAGCCCTGCCTGAGGCGCCTGCAGAAATTTCTCTTCATGTATTCATTCTTACCAGTTTGAAAACCGTAAACCTTTTCCAGAACTGGCATCTCTGCATCTTCCTCCTTTACAACTTAAAAAAAAGCTCTTTATTTTCTGGGTGGTTTAGCATGAAGTTTATCATGCTTTGTGGAGAAGTTTATAGAGAGCTGGGAGATTTTGAAACAAAAAAAATTACAAACAGGAAACAACATTTAACCCACCACTAAGCTGACCCAGTACTGACTCCTCAGTAATGGAATATTGGCAAGGGGTATCTATTAATCAGCTCTCTTGCAACAGCAAGATGGCTCCAAAATACAGTAACAGGAAGGGAAAGAAACATGTTATGCCTAAAAGAAAAACAGAAAGCTAATTCTACTTTTGCCTGTAGCATGAAAGAGGTACATGAATGAAATAAACTGCAGAGGCTCCAGCTCTACATTTCCTGTACGAATACAACTAAAATAAACAGAAGAGGTGTATAATTATTCAGATCTGAATTTGTTTCATAACCCCTAAGACACTAAGAGCAGAGTGAAAGTGGAAATTTGGTTTTCACAGTAGGAAACATACCAGTTTAATGCAACTAATTTCACACAGGAAACTAAAGTCCCACCAGTGTACCAGCCAGCCGGAGTGCATACACCAGTGGGAGAGGCTCTTTGACATCCACTAATTAGACAAGGTACAAGGCCAGGTCAGTCCCACTACTGACTGATTCTTTGCTAGTGTCATCAAGACCCAAGAAAAGAGGTCTTAGCAGACAGAATGGTAGGAGGGGAAACATTCATCCACCTTCTCAATTCATTCTGGACAGCTGTATCCTTAAGTTGCTACCAACTTGCACCGTTCACTCCTGGGATAAAAGCTGACAAATTAAACAAACACATGCCAGGTGTCCTTGCTCCCTACTGATACAAGATGTAGAGCAGACAGTTTGCACAGAGCCTACACCTGTAGATGAATGGGACCTTCAAACCTAGACAGAGGTGGCAGCGTGACCCAAGTAAGGATGAGGGGGCTTCCAAGATCGAAGAAGATGACAACACTAAAGAAAATGCTGTCAAAAATGCATTTATGCTCTATATTTCATCTCCAAAAAGTGTTGCCTCACCCTTTAACGCACGTTTATGTTATCACTGGAAACATGCTAGGAAATTACTGCTAACGCTCACAACCCAACACCAAACCCACACCAAGGGGAGAAAACAGTACAGCTCCTTCATCTTTTCCTTCCTGAAGGAACGCACCCACATTTTTCGCCCACCCCCCCCCCGAGTCTTTCCTTCCCACACGGGTGGACGTACACAGCCACACAGACCCTGTCCCACCTTCCACCGGCGGGCAACCCAAGTGGCACCGCACCAAAGACGTCAACGCAGGGGACGGGGAGACCCGAGGCGTCCTCCCGCTCTTCCCCTCACAGCGGCGGGAACGGCACCTCCACCAGAGCCGCGGTGAGGGCTACCCACGCCGCCAGAGACGCACGGCTGCCGAGGGACGCAGCCAGGCAGACGGAGGCCGGGGAAGCTTCCAGAAGTCCTCGCGAGGGAAACCGGCCGCTCCAGAGCGCCTCAACGCCCGAGGAGTTCCCCGGCGCCCTTCGGCACGGCGCTGAGGCAGCCAAGCGGAGCGGGGGGAGGAGACGTGGACACGCGCCAGGCTTCTTCCCACCCGCGTTCCCGTTCCCCCACGGGCGCCCGTGTGAGGGAGCGGGCGGCTCCCGTGCAGCGGGGTGGCGGTGTCTGCGGGAGGAGCGGGAACACCCCTACCTGATCCCGTGAGGAGAAGGCGCTTACCTCAGCCGCGGCTCGGCTCGGCTCCGCGGGCAGCAGCCGCCGCGCCGGCCGTTCATCCCCGCCCCGCAGCCCAGCCTTCGCGCCCAGCGCCCGCCCCTTCCTTCACCTGCCGGGACGTACCCACCTTCCTTACACCGCCAGCGGGAGCTGCCGGCGGCCGGGGCCGCGCAGTGCCTCCTCGGCTTGCCGCGGGGCGGAGGCCGCTGAGGGAGGGGAGGGCTGGGTGGGGAGTGGGCCGGGCTGTACAACGCCGTGCCGAAGCAGCGGCAGTTTGTGCCTGAAGAGGCTGCTCTGCCCTGCCAGGGTCCGGTTTAAAAGGCGCAGCCACCGCTCGGCTCGGTCAGGGCTGCGTGTGCTGAAAACTTTCGGCGGCCTCGTGAGCCCCGTCAGTGGTGGCCACAGTCTCAGGCCTGTCAAATGAAGGGATAAAAGTCGCAGCCCTAGAGGGCATGATTTGGTAGGATGGGGGTTTATCTGACTGACACCAGGGTCTGCCACAGGTCCCAACCTGGAAGACACCAGGGGCAGGGAGAAAGCAGGTTGGAACGTACTTGGAAATGGTGAAGATCATTTGCGAGTGTCCTGTGTCCATGGGGATGTAGATGGTGGGGCTGCTTCAGGTCTGGCCAGACTGCAGCAGTGTGGCCCTGCGGCTGCCATGGCCAGCTCAGGTGTGGGGGAAGGCAGAGGGGTAAGTTGCAGCCTGGCTGATGCGGACACAGGCTGGTTCACCATGCAGGAGCTGGGGTGCCTCAGTGCCCTGCTTCTGTTACCAGGAGGACTCCAGAGCTAGCCTGGGCCTGAAACAGCCTAGGGCCCCACCAGCCATGCTGGCTCTAAGCTGACTGCACACTGAGACCCTGGGTTGCCTCTAAACTGATCTCTCGCATTATCTAGGTTTTCCCCATATCCATGGTAGCTAGACCCCATTACTCTGAACCTTACCTGTACCCCTAAGAGGTGTTACACAGTTGGAAAGGTATTTTCAAGTGCTCTAAAAGATGACTTTTAAAATTTGACAAGATGGCATTCACTTCATTCACCTCACTCTCACATGTTAAATGTTAATTTAAGATATGCTTTTATTTCAGTCAGTATTTTGGATTCGCTTGGGCTTTTGTTTGTTTCTCCATTTGGCTTTTATTACTTCCCAGATTTCTTTCTCTGACTGAAAAAAACAAAAAGTGGTTTTTTTAAATAAGATGAGCAGAAAATTGAAAAATGACATTTAAAAATATACAAAAGCAAAATATAAAAAAAAAATCAATAAAAAAGCTACTTGAAAATGCTCAGCAACTTAGAATGCTTTTTTTGTCTTCTAAAAATGACACACAAAGTAGTATTACTACTGTGAGACTACTGCTATGAGAGTTACAAAGTGGTCAGTTTTAACTCCATTTACTTTTGTAATACAAATGTAACTGAAAAAGAGCACTTAATAAAGCAATAGTCCTAAAACATTGATCTTTGCATAATTTGTAGATTTATTCGAATAAAAAGCAGCAGATTCCTTTGGCAATTAGTCAGCTAATATCTCAATTTAGGTTTAAAGCCTTTAACCTTTACAATGGCATTAGAATAGTTTCTGTGGTCAGAAAATAAGGTGAGGTGATATTTCCTGTGAATGTCATTCACAGACATTTGTAGTATGAAGTAGCAAAGAGAATCCCTCTTTAGTGCTTGGTCTGTGAAACGAAGCCCCGTGTGTCAAGTACAACAGAGACTAGCAAACGCTGGTTAGGAAATGTGGTTTAGTGATGAGCTTTGATTGATTTGTAACATAAATACAATGCTGTTAACACCTGCTATTGGATTTGAAGGAGTCTCTACGTAAAGAAAAAGATCATTTCTGAGTACAAGGGAGTAATTGCGCTGGCAGGGCCTAAGGAAAATGAAGTTTCTTAAACTTTCCCACAACACGTATCTCAGTTGTAGCCAGCAGCAGCCTTTACCCTGGCCTTTGCTTTCTGCTGCACAGACTGCCAGCTGTGTACAACTGTGGGCAGGCTGTGTAACACAAATAAGTCCCATATGAAGACCGCAAACAGGAAAGCTGTTTGTATGTAGCACTTCCACTGATTTCGGTGCGAGTTCTGTGTCAGAACATCCTGACTTTGTTGGTGGAAATTACAGCATTTATTTTCCTGCCTGACTAAACCCAGAACTTTCAGTCCCCAGAGAAGGCAGATCAGTGCATTGACAGCATTAAGCTGAAGCAGGTGTGGGGAACCTTCGTTTTCTTGGCTGAATATGCCCTGTGACTTCATTTTACAAGGTACAGCCCATGATTAAATTAGCCTGTGTGTTATTACTGGATAGCAGAGCATGTTAACGTGTGGTCTGCCAAATGTGTTGGAAAGGCATATTTGATCCTTAGCAAGGAAAACGTTCCCCACCCCCAGACTGAAGCCTAAACTGACAAGCCTTTATGCAAACCGTATTGCAGGGTAACAGGCCTTTCTCCATTTCTCTTCTGAGTTGAGATTTCCTTTTGCACAAGCTAAGCTTTCTGTGTGACCTAAATTGCACTCAGTGTTCCAGCTGAGAGGACTCAAACACTTGCTTATTCCTCCTGGAAACACTGTACCCAGGACCTTTTAGGATCATACTTGTGTAACGTCAGGAAATCACAATTCTTTTATGAGCTTGCTCTTAGTTTTCTCAAACGTATGAACTTGTTACTTGTATCTGAAGCTTTCACCAGCTCACGACTGTATTATATACTATTGAAATTGCATTATTCTAGTAATTGAAGCCACCCAGTTATTTTGAATTGCAATAATCTTCTGTAGTGATGAAACATCACAACTTCATTTTATCAGTAAATATAACACTATCTTTGTCTAAAAAATCCAGGCTTTTATCAAAGAGAATGATCAGACTAGTCTGGCATGGGGAAAAAAAATTCCATTTTGTCCCATTTACCTCTACATCCTTAATCTTTTTTTTCTTCAAATTTGCACGTAACTGAAATCAGTTTGAAGGAACTATAGCTGTGACGCTACTTTCACCTCTATCCTTCTATAAGTACAGAATTTGCATAGCCCTCATTGTGAAAAACAGTATGTGATTTTCAGCTGGACTAGATTCCCAAACTAACAGACTCATCAAAATAGTTATTTATGATTGCATTAGCCAGCTCATCCAGAATTCTGAGAAAGACACTGCACTGTCCCTCGCTGCATTGCATCCCTGCTTCCTCTTTCCTTGTTCTCTCTTTCTTTTTTTTTTTTTTTTAAATGTGCTGCAAACCCTTGGCCTATTTGTTATAATTGTCTTCGCATGCCTAGTTTAGCTTGATTTTTGGCAAGTCTCATCTCCTGGCCTCGAGACATGGTTTACCTTTGCTGATCAGTCTTTGTTTCTTGGAGAATCTCTGCTTGTACCTGATTTCCCATTTGTGATGGCTTGCCACACACTTTTAGCTCCAGCTGCTCTGTAAACGTTTCTTTCCTTGTTTTTATGCAGTCATGTGGCACAGAAGTTGTAAAGAGCCCAGTGTAAGCTGTCTGCACCAAACAGAGCAGCATCCAAACTGAAAACCTAGGGTGGGGGTAAGAGTGGGGTGGGAGGGTTGCTTGGTTTATTTGTAATTCTATCAATTACCCTGCAAAAACATGCTAAAACATGCTCAGTCCCAAGGAACAGAAACATTTGTGTCAGATTTCAGGTGCTTGTGTTCTGTTTGAAAAGCACTGGAGAATTGTACAACTACAAAAATAGTACTTACAGCCAGATTAAAAGCAGGCACTGTGATACTAACAAGATTTCCGACTATGGGATTCAGGACTCAGTTACCTGTTTAAATATGCAACACACCTAATGCTTTAAATATGCTCAGGTATTTCTCAATCTACAGTTCTGCCCCAGAATCACGGCCAGTTTTGGTTTTGCTTGCTGCTGTTTCTTTTAGTTGCTATCCCAGCCTGGGAATGCAGACTGAAAGCACGGGAGTCCGGCTCCAGGGACACTACCACAAGGGGCCCTAGTGGGGGCCTCTCAGTAACAGTGCAGTACACACAAATAATATTTGGTCCAAGAGGTACGAGGACTCTGATTGTTCTCCCCAAAACGCACACATTAAAATGACATGAAGTTTAGGTGCAAAGAGAGTACTTATCTTTGTTACTTAGGAGTGCCAGAGAAACATGAAAAATATTTAAATGCCAAAGATAAAGAGATCTAAAAAAGAGCAAATATTTTCATTAGTGGTATTCTCTGTTGTGCTTATAGGACTCTTACCAAGCCTTTGGTAAAAATAAAGCCTCTGTTTTGGCTTTTTTGTTGTTGTTTTTTAATGCTGACAAATACTGCAATTAATTTAAGTTACATAACCTATTCCAGAGCCCAACTGTATCCCTGCAGAGACAGAAGAATTCATTATGGATGGAGGAAGTATGCCAGAAAAAGCAAGGCTTCATGAAGGCATTTTGCCTATTTCTGTCACGCTTTCCGGCTGAAGCTTTAAGGAAATAAACTCACTAATACTTCTCCAACATGTTTGGCTGACAGCTAGTGCATCCCTCCTCGTCTTCAATATTACAGTCTTGCTGATGCACAAGATGAGAGGAAAGCGATCTGTCTGCCGTCATTACTGTTGCTGGCAACACAGATTATTCCTTTTCTTTTTTGCTGCACTGCATTTGCAATCAGGTTGTATCATTCCTCTCTACAGAAAACAACAATCTCTCCTGCCCGGTTTTCAGCGTGCTTGTGTTGAAGCAGCTATAGTTTGGGTTTGGCGTCTATATTACTGAGTTCTGTCACAGGAGACTCAGGGATGTCCGTTTGACTCACATGTTTTGCAGCTGCATGAAATAGCTAGGAAGAACATGAGAAATATTTGAAAAACAGGGATTCATAAAAATTCCAAGAAACTAATCTGTCATCTACCTGGTCTTCAGAGGAAATGACGACACTCTGGATGACTAGTATGTTCAGCCTGCATGATTATACTTATTAAGTGAGGAGAAGGCCATTATTGATACTAGAAGAATGCATTTTCCTTAATGTGCCCGCTCTTATTAGCAGGGAGTATGAACTTTTCCCATATGACCTCATCTGATAACCCGTGTTCTGATAAGACAGGTGAGAACCATCAGTTTCCATCGTACATTCCAAAGGAATATTTCCTTACAAACCAAAATGCAGTAATTGGTTGCACACTAAGCACATAAATAAGAATGACAATAAACACCAAATTTATAGCAACAGTGAAACTTGTCTCCAGATAAAGTGCTCTTTTTTCACTTCTGAAACTGAGTAAACGAAATCTAGTCATAGCTGCAGGGGCAGAGAATCCCAAATAACACGCTGCTAAACCTCCAACATACGATTTGTGATTTGAGTGCACCACACTGTGATCTCCTCCTACTCTTTCCAGTCTCTTACGGCAAACTGCATGGTAACGGAAATCATCAGAACAATTCCAGTCTGCTGCTAGTGAGTAAAATTATTTTCATCTTGTCAAAGCAATGTAACTTATGGGGTTGTGAAATTTCCAGCAAGAAATGACTACACAACTACAGCGTTTTTACAGTGGCTCACACCAAGAAGAATGAAGGGCAAGACATAAAATCCAGCACAGGAATACAACCTTTCAGAGCTGTTCACCTCCAGACATGTTTATGAAGGCATGAACACCAGAAAACTCGGTGGCTAAGGGTTCCAATATCATGTAGGAGCACTGAGGTATGTAATCATCATTAGAAGAATGGGAAAGCAGGCATCTCTCAGGAGCAGGCACAACAGAAGGAGGGAGCAGCCCAGGGTTGAAGGCAGCAGCAGCATCAAAACCGCTCTAGTGTGAGGAAGCATGGAGCTCTTGCCTACGTCTGCCTGGTGGAGAGAGCTGAAGTTGCTGGTGTGGGTGGCAAGTATTGCTAGGGAAACCAGGGCAGTTTCCAGCTTTGCTCCCTAACAGCAGGACACTGAGTCACCCTTACCCTGCCCTTTGACAGTACTGACATCCTTATGCCCTTTCTCAAATCTTTCTTCATATGTTGGCTATGATTGCTCTGTTCCTCCCATAGCTGTCTTTAAATCCTTGTTAGACAGCATGAAGACTATTTAACTTTCTTAACTGCTGCTTTGAGCTTATTTCTGGCAAGAATCCTCACTGTGATCATTCTTTTGAACTGAGCAGAACTGTAGGAGATTTTTCATTGTTTATTCATCCTGCAAGGGTGTAGAATCTATTACAGCATCCTTTAAAAACTGATACATATACAAATGAAGAAAGCAATAAATAAAAAAAGCTTAAAAGCACAATAAAATAGGTCAGAACTGTTGTTCAAGAGCAACTTGCAAAAACTATAAAAGCCAACAGTAAATCCTTTTCCAAATGCATCAAGAGCAGGAAGCGTACCAGAGAATCAGTAGAATCAATATGTGATTAAGGTTTAAAGGTACCCCCAGAGAAGATAAAACCATGACAGAGCATTACAGAAAAGCTGAATAAATGTCTTTTCTAAAAGAGTTAGGGAAGTTCCCATGCAAGACCCTTTCTTTATGGGATAGTTATTAGAGAATATGTGACAAACTGAAGGATCTGTAGGAAAGTCTATTGTTTAAATGAACAAGAAAAACAGATAATCACCACAACAAGACTGTATTCTCCCAGGAGTTCTGAGTGAATACATCTCAAACTATGGAGTATAACCTCTTGCTTAAACCCAGCATTTTATCTGAGAAGAGAAAGGAAATAAATGTGATTGTGATTTTTGGTCATGATTCCAAAAGAGAGTCAGGGACCTACAGACATGGCATCTGGACTAGGGCAAATTAATAAAAAGTTTAATAAAAGAATTAGGAGAGGCAATAATGTGCTAAGGAGGAGTCTAGCTCTTAGAAAGAGGACTTATGCCTCACAAGTAATTCTGTTGGAATTCCTTACAGGAGTCACTAGGCATGTGAAAAGGGAGATCTGGCTGATACAGCCTATTCAGATTTCTAAAACACCTTCAGTGCAATTACTCATCAAAGGCTTTTCGAGAAGCTGAGCACCAATAGCAAAAAAACTGGCTAAAAGATGGGAAGAAGAAGGTAGGAGTTAAACAGAGTTTTCACAGCGAGGAAAGGCATTTTCGTTACTTGGGAACTGGCATGGAAATAAAGCTGTTCAAGATAGTCATACACGATATGATAAAAGTACTATAATGCAAAACTTACTGTGAGAAGGGAGGTGATAAAATGTGCTGATATCAAGTTATTTGGGGTAGTAAAGATAAATGCTGAGTGTGAGGAGGGACTTAATAATACTGAGTAACAGAGCAAGCTGAAACGCAGTGCAAATAATTGCAAAAATCTTCCTAACTTGGCATATAAAATGATGAGCCTTGAGCTGGTTATTACCACTGAGGAATGAACTCTTGGGCTGTAATAGTTCCAGAAAGCTGGTGGTTCAATGCTTAGCAAGAGTAAAACAGCAAACAGAATATTAGCGATTATTAGCAAGGGAACTAAGAACGAAGTAGAGAACAGCCTTATGCCACAGAGTAAATCCATCAAGCTTCACAGCCTGGAAACTGTGTGCAGCGCTAGTTGCCCCATTGCAAAAAGGGAATAGACAAATACCACAAAATGCGGTAGTTGTGCAATTAGGCTGTAGATCTCCTTGCCTCAGGATGCTGTGGATGCTAGAAGTTCAGATGGGTTTCAAGTGAGCCTGGGCAAACCTAAAGCAGCAAAACCCATCATCAGTTGTTAAAAAAATATACCACTTCTCCCTCCAGAAAGTTCACTCCTTTCTAGGTGTTGGAAAAAAACCACTGGGCTAGATGGACCTTTCATACAACCAGTACAAGCGTTCTTACGTGATTGTCACTGCTCTCAAAATATATTATATAAATTGTTCCCTTGCCACTGTGAGAGTGCCTTAGCTGATATTTCTGCAGCCACCAGATAAACCATACCAGCAGACTGATTCTTAACAACCATGTTATATTTCATCAGGCTCAGTCGATTGCCTGCTACATTCAGCATGAATTTTGCTGGGACCTTCTGTAAGATCCAGGGGAAGCCAATACAAACACGGAAAGTTCTGCAGAGTTAGCACCTCTGAATTTTTTGTCCTTTTAATATACAGCTCTAAGTCTTAAATTAGACATAGCTGTGAACTGGATACAGTAACTGAGTTATTGTGACATAGCGGTGCTATCAGGATGAGAAAATTCTATATTCAGAATTCTGTAGAAAATTGCTTTGCTCTTCAGAAAGGTGGTGGAGAGGACAGCTATGTCTCAATAGGGCACAGACAATGAAAAGGGAGCTGAAAGCTCCTTAGAAACCAAACCTAACAGCCAGAAGACCCATAACAGTCTTGTGATTGTGACTGCTGTGGACATCTGTCTAACAACTGTGCCAAGAATTCAACTAATAAGCAAAAAACAGAGCCAGAAATGAACAAAGGAGTGTTGTCTCCTTGGGGAAGCTGTCTGGTACCGTGCAGTCTAGCTCTGAAGAGCACATACTCTGTGACAGACATAATACAGATGACTACAAACCCCACTTTAGATTGAAGAATGTATTTGAAATGCAGCGTTTTCAAGGCAAGTTTACACATCAAACTGCAACAGTCCTGATGAAATTATGTGAGCCTTGAACTGGGAATAAGCAGACAAGGGAGGCATGGGCTGGCGTTTTCTATGACTCATCACCTGAAGACAATTTTGCTATCCATAAATGAACAAAACACTTCACAATAGACAAAGCTATTTAAACAATAAATTATATCTGTGTCCCAGGTAGTCTTAAGGCAGAAACAGATACAATATAGGATGGATCACTATAAGGAAGCACAAGACATGCTGTGAAGTTATAGAACAGAACGGATGCTAGGACCATGGATTATGAAACATTGCAATATGAAGTAAGCATATAGGAGGAATTACACAATCTGATCTTTGAAGCCTGTCAGTCAGCTCTATTACAATATTTGTTTGCATATCAAGAACAGATAACCGTAATGGTAAGAAAAAATAGTAGTCGCAAAGCATACAGTTACTTGAACAACTGAAAGTCTATAGGAAAACTTTTAGAAAACAAGTAGGCTGCTGAAACACTGGTGAAACAAGGTAACAAAAGTTTCAGTGCAGAATAAAATTGTCCTTGCCTGCAAGGTTTCATTTCCTACTGCCAAAAATCTGAAGGGTTTGAGCTGTTCACATCTCAAACTAATTTGTAAACAGTCAGTGCTCATTTTGCTTCTCCGTAGTTTTAAAAAATATTATTATTATTTCTGTTCTTGGTACAATGATAAGGGAGCTTGCTGATTTTTCCAAGCCCTATATTTTTTTAAATCGAGTCAACCACATGTTTTCGGTATGACATGAATTTTCCTTCACCTTGCTTTGCATCACGAAGTGTTATGAAGCTTATTTTCTTACTGTTTGTAAAGCAATTGGAAATCTTATGAAAGATATGGCATATCCAAGTAATTATTCGTTAACTTCTGCCATCCCCATTCAACACTAAATCTTCTCCAGTGTGTCAGGGCAGAGTTATCTGATGACATATAGAACTACTGAGAAAAAGGAGGCATTTCTCCTCTGTTTCAGCTCACACAAAACTCACTGATGCCAAAAAACATATCCAGTGATTTTTCCCTCCAGGAAAGCGGTGAGTATTTTGCCTTAATCAGAATTGATGTGTCTGCAGAAGTAGAAAGGCTCTCTGTCTCTGATGTGAACAGACTGGTGCCTGAAAAAGTCTTTGCGATATCCTCTTTTATTGCAAAACATCACTTTACATTAGGAATAAAGGCTAGCAAAACTGAGGTGACAGAAGCTGTTATTTATATTATAAGGGCCAATCATACAGTGTTGCAGCTTCACATAGTATTAATGTGCCTCCTTCACTTCAGGCCACGGTCGTACAATACTCTCCCCTCCCTGTCCTCACTACTGTGCATAAATTACTTGAAGAGACTGCAGATCCCAGTGGCACAAAGGACAGAAAACTGCTGGTAAATTCTGCTTCTACAAATAGAGCATCTGAGCGTATGACACATCCTGCATAGGTTAAAAATAAACCACACAAACTATTCCCTACAGCAGCTACATTTTGACACGCAGTCTAGAAATGTTATCTTTTGAGCCAAACTAGGCACAACATTAGGCTTGGAAATAACAATTATTTTAACCTATGTGAGTTCTGCGTCAAACAGCAAGTGAGATTCGGTTCCAGATTAAAATACAGAAATGTAAATGTCTGTCTGTGAGCTAGGTGCCTAATTTTCCTTTGCAGCCAGTGGAGTTCTAGGGCTTGATTATATCTTTCCTGTTGCCCACACATAAATGGCTAATGTTATTTAAGATGCCCTACAGTATCCATGACATTTGCACAGGGAGGGTAGCTACGACACAGGGCCTGCACCCCAGGAGCAGCAGCCAGGTGAGATACCCAAGGCATCTGACTAGCCATGACATGCCTCTGTTGAGGCAATAGTGTCCATCTGTATTTCCAAACAGCTACTCAGCTTATCCAAATGCATCCCCCTGTTCTTCATCAAATTACTAGAGTGCATTCACTAAATCTCCGCTGGTTATGAAGGAAGCTTTATTTGCAAATGAGATACCTCCACTTAGCTACCACAATTAAGCTGTATTAAGCAGACTCCCACTCAATAGGCTTACTTCAGATGCCTAAACATTTGCATTTTATGCCATTTGAAATGTCTTAAAGTATCCTGAACTTTCATACGGAGCTGCGAGGTATGACATAGGAGCTACGAGGCACCGATGCCCTTGGAGACACAGCTGGAGACATGGAGCTGCAGCTGGAGACATGGCCCTGCAGCTCAGAGCCCCTCAAATGGCACTCAGTGCTCATGTTTAGGCAACGAGAAGTTCCGTATGTCTGTGTGCTCTCTCTCCTTTCCCTTCTACTACAAATCAATATAGTTGATTTACAAGAACCACATCAAGCCTAGGTTCTACTACTGTGCTGAAGGTATGATGTGTTAGCCATTTCCTCCCCCCACTTTTTTTTTTATTTCTGTGGCCTGTGCAAAAGGCCCCTTCACAGCATCCTCCACTGCCTCAGTGGTCGGAGAGACTGAGGTGAAGGTCATGTTCTCAGGGTCTGGCAGGTTCATGCAAACCCACACCCTGACCTCAAGGCTTTCTGGAACATCAAAGGCTTGCTTACCTCCTTGCTGAAGACATCTTCAGCTTGTCATGGGATCAGTCAGTACACCAGCAGCACCCACAGGCAGCTCACTCACATGAATACATAACATACTAAATTCCTTGAACTTGAACGGGCACTGCTTATCACAGAAATGTTTTTTTTCCCCACAGCTAAAACACTACGTACAGGTATGGATGGTCTCAGCAAACAACTGCTGAGCCCTTGTGTCTTCTGGGTCCCAGGTGACTCAGGTCCTTCTATGTGTGAGTGGCCTTTTCTCCAGGAAACACACTCATAAGAGGATGGTTCTACAGCCTGCCAGAGAGGGGTTTTTCTTAACTGGTTGCCATGGGGTGGGCAACTGCTAGAGTACAGCAGAAAGCTGTTAAAAAAGTTATGAAGAAGTTCGGAGTGAAGTTAAGATAGCAAGAAGAAATTTTATACATGCATTAGGAAGAAAATAAACTCTAGCTATCGTAGAAAGCCCATTAGTCAAAGAAAATGATAAAACTGTCAATGATGATTCAGCAAATGCGGAAGTACGTAAGGGTTTTTGTTTATATTTGGAGGAAGGGATATGATGTACCCACATCACATGAAGATGATGAACTGCAGTCAAATTAGCAAATAAGTCAGATGATGGTAAAATGAGTGTCTTGGGCTAAATACTGTTACATCAAGCAGGCTGCGTTAATTTGCATGCAGGAATTGTAAAAGAGCAGGCTATGGAGTACCTCTGGCCTACTGGTATTTCTTGATATATTTTGGCGTTAACAATATCAAATGCATCTAGAGTGAAATTCCAAAAGACTGAAAGAATGCAACTGTTGTGCCAACATTAAAAACAAGCAAATGCATTGTGGGGGAGATCTGTGCAAGAAAAGATTCAAGTTTGTCAATCTCAGGCAAAATAGTGGAAAAACAAAGAATTCAGTGAAAGCATAGGTATTTATTCAGTGTTTCGACCTTGACATCCTGATATGAATGTGGCATTATAAGATACAAATAACACAAACAGTGCACAGATTCAGAAGTAGCTGGAAGATTTCAACATGTCCTCAGTGGGGATCATCATCTAATGGTGTGTTTCTAGCAGGGCTTTACGCTGGACTAACACTACTGAATATTTCCATCATTGACATGGAAGTAAAAAGAAAATAACCGTGGGTAAATTTGCAGATGACACAAAGACAGAGTCCTAAATAAAGATGAGCTCGAGATATTTACATTAGTGGTATGGACCACTAATATGTGCGGAGTGGAACAAACTAGCTAAGAAAGCAAATTTTCCTTCTGTTGATATCAGGACATTAAGATCATTTGCCTTTCTGGTAAGGTTGCCTCAGATAAGCACAAAATACGCTACGCTCTTTGCTAGCACCAATTATCATGTAAACAAATGCAAGTTTTTGCTTACCCATCTTCCTGACTGAGTGCTGACATTTACATGAACATTTGCACAGAATTACAGCTATGATTGAAAATTCAGAGTAACTTCCCTAGAACATGTTTTCTTATCTGCTCTCCAATATTTGTTACGCTTTGTGTGGCACCTGAGGCCTTGAGAAATTTCTCTGAGAATTTCCTTGTCTAAATCTAAATTGTTTATCACCTCTCAAGCAATTTGCTGCAAATTCCTAGAGATTTCTCTAAACCAGATTAGGTGTCATGGAAATGAGGCTTTGGCACCAGCATATCCTTTTCACCACTGTATCTGACTCTAATGCTTCCATCTGGTGAACACTGCTAGTCGGCACAGTCATACAGCATTCCCACTTCTGGTGAGGGTACAGCACTGCTGGCAAATAATCAGCCAAAAGGATACATTCCCTATTTCCTGCAAAGGCATCCTTTCTCCCTGATGGCAGGTGGACATCTGGTGCCTCTTCTTTGAGGACTGTGGTACAGATTCAGTTTCTCCACCTCCACTGCTTTAGGCTTCAGGTTCACCGACATTCATTATGGTTTTTCATATAGATTTCAGCACAATTTGGTGTACTTTATTCTTTTCCCTAGACCTTCCTATGCATTTTCACTCCAGTGCTCCATAATCTCTTTCTAAATTGTATTTTATGTTTTTAAAGGACAGCTAGAAGTCAAAAGAAGGAGAATTATTCATAAGTAGTCATCCTTGTTCAACCCTTACATAATTGATCATAGCAGAATAGTATTTCATTTTCTTGCCTCTGTGTTTTATATCCACATGAAGATAACCCATTTAGAAATACCTTCCTTTCAGCCTACTTTTTAGTCTGCTTTGTACGCCGCTGTGTAGACTGTTTAATCTTTTCACTGGAATATATGTTTGCCAACACTGACAGCTACATTAGAAATAATGCATAAAATACTCTTTCATGCTGGTACTGCAAAATAGAAGCCATCTCACAGCAGCATTAAGGAATTTTCATATTAAAAGTAATTAAAAAATAGATGTGATCTAGATCACCTAGGGTAGGAAATACAAACTCTACCAGTAAATAACATGGGGAAAAGTGTGCCTTTTTCACTTGTAGATCCTATACAAGGAGTCCCCAGGACGTATAAAGATGAGAGTTAGCAATGGCATGTGCAAGCAGTAAGGGTGCTACGAAGTGATGTGATTTACAGCATGGAGAGTATATTTACACAGAGAATGCATTACTGTGTAGAAACATCAGAGCTAGCTCTGAACAAACTGGCTCAGAAAGCAGAAGCAGAGTGACTGCATTAGTATTGCTTTCCATCTGGGCTAATTAGTCCAGCTAATAGACAGGCTAAATCAGCCAATACAGAGCTCTATGACTCTCCTCCTACTGCTTTGTTACTCAGCTTGCTCTCCAAGAGCCAGCTTTGATAGCACTACTTCAAAATCTGTTACGCCACAAAGGCATACATTTACTGCTGCGTATCAAGTCTCTATAAGGTACAGAGTGACTATAAAGATAAACCCTTTTATTGGAGAGAATACAGCATGGAGGCTTGGGTTCCCACTGCAGGAGGACGGTACATTTTACATGCAGTGTCATACGATGAAGTGCATGAAGAACCCCATGGGCAGAAACTGCAGTCCAGGTGTCCGATTCCTGTTCTCAGAGTCTCCTCTCATGAACACCTATACAACAGAGGTTTGTACCATCCCAGCCAAAAAAAAAAGACTTGATCCTGGATTTCCTACAGTGTCACTGAGAAGGCAGCCACCACCACTAGTAGAAAAGAAAATATTGGAATGAAAGCTTCTAGGTGTCTGATTTCAGAGGAGGCCATCAGATTTATATCCTACATAGAAGAAGTTGTGTCCCAGTAACAATGAGCACAGTGCCCAAGGCCAGGTGTGTCTCAGGACACATGCCTATTGGCTAATATGAGCAGTTCATGCACTCCCAGAGCCATGAACTTATTCTTTGCACCCTGTTCACCACCAGAGAAGTGCTGAGGCTGCCAGTGAGAATATCTCCCCACAATCTGGCATTGGGCAATACTTTGCCTCAGGCTGACCTCAGCAAATCCTTCCTGAGATTTCCAAACTTGCAATGTTGCACAGACTGTCTGTGAAAGCTGGGAACTGCTTCACAGGGATACCTGGGGTTCAGGTGAGGTTTCTCCTCACCTTGCCACATGCCAGAGAGCTTCCTCATTGCCATTAGCCACTGGGAGATTATGCTGCTTCTGCTGACCTCCACAGCACCAGCTTTCAAACTGGCCTGTGCAGTTCCTGTGGACGATATTTGCTTACCTTCTGGGTATTTCAGACCAGTGTAAGGTAAGCTGAAAACTTGCTTGCGGTATTCCAGTGTTAAGGATTGCCGCATCTTTAAAACAAAAATTAAGACTAGGCAGCTACTTTGAAACCATCCTTGTCTCCAGAGAGATATAAAGAAACGGGAAGTAAAAATATATATTTACAACGTTCCAGCCAGACAACACAATAGAAAAATGTTGATAAAATATTTGTGAAGAAACAGAAAAGAATGCTTAATCAACAACAAAAATCTCTTCCCATATCCACTCAATTGCTTGTGCATATTCCTTGACCCTCATGGCTGGGAACTCTGCTGTCCTTTACATTTCATGTTGGAGGATACATTCCTCAGAGAGAACCACAAACGATGGTATCTGCTACAATTGGTCTCTTCCCCAAACACTTCTAGGAATTCCCTTCCCATGCGATTTATCTCTGCAAAACTTCTTCTGAGGAGAAGGATCTGGGGGTCCTGGTAGACAGTAAATTATCCATGAGCCAGCAATGTGCCCTTGTCACCAGGAAGGCCAATGGAATCCTGGGCTGCATAGGGAAGAGTGTGGCCAGTAGGTCAAGGGAGGTCATTCTCCCCCTCTACTCTGCGCTGGTGAGGCCACAACTGGAATACTGTGTCCAGTTCTGGGCTCCCCAGCTCAAGCGGGACAAGGGACTACTGGAGAGAGTCCAGCGTAGGGCAACAAAGATGATTGGGGGATCGGAGCACCTCCCTTAGGAGGAAAGGCTGCGAGAGCTGGGACTCTTTAGCCTGGAGAAGAGAAGACTGAGGGGAGACCTTATTCTTGCTTCTAAGTATCTCAAGGGTGGGTTGAAGGAGGATGGAGCCAGACTGTTTTCAGTGGTTCCCAGTGACAGGATGAGGGGCAACGAGCACAAGTTGGAACATAGGAAGTTCCATTCAAATATAAGAAAAAACTTCTTTACGTTGAGGGTGACAGAGCACTGGAACAGGCTGCCCAGGGAGGTTGTGGAGTGCCCTTCTCTGGAGATTTTCAAGACCCACCTGGATGCAGTCCTGAGTAATGTGCTGTAGGCATTCCTGCGTCAGCAGGGCAGTTGGACTAGATGATCTCTAGAGGTCCCTTCCAACTCTGAAAATTCCGTGATTCTGTGATTCTTCACTTCTAACCCATTTTGAAAGGTATTTTGACGTGCCTTCTACAAGCCCATCAGTAGCATTGCCCTGGAGGTGTAAGCATGACTTTGGCAGAGAAGTGCAGTCTCCTGCCAGCAGCCATGACAGCATGAAGTCAGGTTTCCCCATCTGGTGGCAGGACACGCAGGGAAGGGAGTGGAAGTGGGGCTAAACCCACCTCTTTCAGCAGAACAATTAAAGACTTCCCACTCTTACCCCTTGCTTCCAGCACTATGCACCACCGCTTCCATAAGTACTTCTGTACCTCTACTTGCCTAAGGTTTATGAATTATCTTCATCCACTGAAACTTAGATTTTATACCTATGCGTAACTTAAGAAACTTACTTGATACAAATATGTGAATGGAATTAAAGTACACGCTAATCATTGGCTTTTTTACTGAGACTAGACCAAGTGATAATCTGCTGTTCTGCAATGATAATGTTTAGAGGAAACCAATCCCCAAAATCTGTCTTTGAGGGATTTTGCAAGAACCCTCTGCATGCAGAGATCTCTGATTTCACCCAGAAGACAACATCACAGATAAAGCGCGATGAGATATTTCTATCAAGAAGAAATGGTTCGGCCCTTGGAGCTTTTGCAAGTTTTCTGTGTGTTGAAAATACCACAAAATAAGATCCATTTTGCTATCATCGAGGCCAGGAGATTTCTGCACCTCTGAGACAAGCAGTTGTAAATCTCTGGTTTCTAATAAGACTGGAGATAACATAGCTGCCATACCAAGAAAAGTGTGTGTCCCCTGCATGGAAGCAGCTGCCTTGACAGAAACCAAGAAATACTTCTATCACTACTACCTTTCATGTCCACTGTAGCTGTCAGTGAATTGAGCTCCCATGGCAGACAGCTGTTGCCCCAACCTGTGTATGCTGTATCTGGTGACACGAGCAGTGTGCTGAGACTATCTTCAGACCTTTGAACTGATGCAGCCAGCTCAAAGCTTGTAGGAGACAGAAAAATCTGAGTAAAAGCATGAGGAAAAGCAGTGGGAGAGAATAATTCAGAACTAAATGTTGGTGACCAGGCATGACTAACCCACCTGGTGACCAGATATGAAACATCATATCATTTACAGGATGTAAGAGCCACATATTGACCACACAGGTTGGGTGTCCAAAGAATGATTGTCCAGACTGAATGAACAACAACGTTTCCTGAAATGACCAGAATTATGACCATGAGATAGGGGAAATTTACTCAGTCTATTGCCAAACTATCTAAAAGAACAAGACATTGGCAAATGCTTTCAAAAGGGTTAGGGAAAAAAAACAGAAAGGTGAAGGAATCTGGAGACAAACTGATCTTTGTTCTAGCTGCTTAGGGCCAGGGCTTGAGTGGCTTTAGAGACTGAATTATCCTCATCTCTTAACAAATGATTCCTTCAGGTTATGCTTCAAGAACACAGGCTGGGCAGTATTTCAGTATGTGCTCTGTTGGCAGATGGCTTTGATGTCCAGAGTGTCAATCCAATGCTTTTCAGAAGGCACTGCTATCATTACAAAAAATTTGCAAAAGGAAAAAAAATATGACCCACATAAACCTCCCTCACATACAAGAGTGACAGGAAAGCCTAGCTAAAGACATACCTCATAACATTATTTAGAGCAACGGAGATTGAGGTCAGTGGAGTTATTCCACACTTCCAGCATCACAGCTGTGGTAGGATTTCAGCCTTCAGTCTTTGGAGAGTTGAAACACATTCTTGTTTCAAAGGGAAATCACTGAAACTCAAGCTGTAGGGTTTCGTATCATGATGCAGATAGAAAGGCCAAACAAAACAAACATCAGAACAGTTCTTGAGAGTCAGCAGAATCTAAATTATATTCTTCCCTTATTAATTCAAGTTTATTTTAACCCTCTTTCCTCCTGACTTATATTTCTCTAGACAAGAATGCTTATAACCAGTGACTGAGACCAGCACCTTTTAGTCTTGCTTCTGCTTCAGTTCCAGTTGAGGCCAGTAACAATTCCTTATTATTTGGTGGCCTTGAACTGTTTCCCAGAAAAAAACCCGTAAGTCTTAAAAATGGGAAGTCCTGTGATAAGATGTCTCTGTAACCTATCTTCAGCTCAGACATTGGACATCTGGGTTGCGCTAGATGATCTTTAAAGGTCCCTTCCAACCCAAATCATTCTATGATTGTCTTAGGACAGCATTTCCACTTCTCTCCACCTTCTCCTTGGAGCTGAAGGAGAGAAGCTGTAGTTTTCTGCCATTCCGATCCACACCTAGTAGATGTGTGTCTGCATGCAGACAATATAGCAATATAAAAGCACACACACACACGAAGATGTAGGTGGAAGACCACACAAGCATACTCCCACAGCCATATGCAGGGATATGCAATGGGACTGATAGCGGGAAATTGAGGCTGAGGGGTTCAGCAGGCTTTAGGGGCAGTGCTGACAGTAGCAGCTAGGTGCTCACCCCCACAACATGAAAGTCAGCCTCCTCCTGCCAGGAGCAGTAGAGCTGGAGCTCACTTTAGGCAAGTGCAAAAAAGACCTGTGCCAGAAAGATCCTGCTGAGGGCTGTGGAGCAGCACGGCATCGCGGTGCACAGGCAGGAATGTGTGCTGTGCACAGGGTGAGTCGTACAGGCAGAGAATTTTGGTGGCAGAAGGGATGAAGCTGCAGCAACACAGCAGCTTTCCTGGACCCAGAAGGTGCCAGCTGTCCCTGGGCTGAACAGGTCCCTGCTGGGAAACACAAGCCTTTGCTGAGCTGTTACCCTGAAAGGGCTTTCATTTCCTGGTTGTAATCAACAGTAACAAAATTCAAGGTTCAATTAGAGTTAGAGGATTAAAGAAAAAGTTATTGAAGCTGCTTTGCAGGTCACATTTGGGTTTGGTTCAGTTCACTGTTAACAATACTGGTTCCAGTTACTGAAATTGCCATCTGATGCCCCAATAGCTTTAAAGAGGGCCTGGGTGCCTAAACTGATCTTAGACTAAGCCCCCAAGGTTACAGAGTGTGAGGCCCAACAGAGCCTCATCTCACATCTTCACATACAAGTGAGACATTTAGTACTTTTGGAGGGACTTAAACACACGGAAACAATGGTGGAGTGAGCAAGGATGAGTTCAGAGAGAACTGGCTACCTCACTCTCCGTGTAAGGGTAGAAGTGTCCTCCTGGGGAGGGAACACAGGGTAAAGAGCACTTTATCATTTCATTCCTTACTTTACTGTGTCTTAATTTTCTGTTATAAATAGTCCATCTTGCTGCATAAAAATACATTTTTAAAGAAGTGCTTAAGTCAAAAGAAGCAGTAGATCCTCCTACGGCATCTTAGATTAAGCACCCAACATACTTTCTAAAAAATATAAAATGTAGGTGTACAGTATGTGAGCTTTACTAATATGTTCCATTAAATTGCTATTACGAAAAAGGAAATGATCAACAACTAAAGCGCTTTTCATTTGTTTCCCATATTGTTCTTCATTCTCAAAAGTGACTCGCTGAAACCATCTTCACAGCCCACACACATCCCCCGTTCAAAAAACAAAAAAAAAGTAAAAGCCCAGATTTGACCTGTTGGCCTCACTTCTATTATTTGTAGTGACACTTTTTTATTTTTGGACTGTGGCTTTTAAATTTGAGACTAAAAATAGCAGCCACCCCCAGAGTACCATTTGCGTAGGGGGAATGTTTTGTACACAAAACTGTCTATGTCCCTTCCTCATACCACTCACTCTGCCTACACCTCTGTGAAGATTAGCAAGACACATAAAGCAGAAGCCCAGCTCTTGGTTAGTAGTGTTAATATGAGGAAGTTCAGTCAAGCATGTTAGCTTATGACTACTCATTTCACATTGCAAATAACAGGATGGTACTTTACAGCACTTAGGTTCTGTCCTGGAAATAGGTATGCAAGTGAACAGTTTATTCATTTCAATAATATTATCTAAATCAAAGGAGTTATACATATAGTTATATGGGAACGTCCTGACTAGATCATACAAAATTTCCACCCAGTTCTCTAGCAGTGCTCAGTGCTGAATACTCCTGATGAAGGCACAATAAGCCATCAGATGGAAAATTAAAAAATAACTTCCCTGTAAGCGAGATTTCCATTGCTAGATACTTGATACTTCTTTCACTCCCTGAAGTATTTGTGTATCTCTGAAAAAAACCTATCCTGTCTAATATCATGGCATTTGTTTTCAGCATAATGGATTCTGAGCGCTGACTCCTGGTGCACTATTGGCCTCAGTGAATTCTTGAGGCAGGCATGAGCACATGAATTTAAGAGTACCTCATTGTGATAATTTGGCATGTCATCTGGTCTGCGCTATTTGCCCATGCACACCATCCCCATGACTAATCATTTCCATTGCCTGCTTTATAATTTTTTTTGTATCTTGAATTCTTTAGAAATGAGTAAAACTACAAAGAACATGCCAGTTGAAGCCACTCCCTTAACTGTGGCACTGTATTTTCCAGTTTTTTATACATCCAAGGATCTAGGTAGTTTTTCTGGCTGGTGCTCCATACTGAGATAGCATTTTCCGTGATCAACCTAGGGTTATGTCTGTGGGTAATTAGTAAGTGATGAAAATGACTATAGAAACTACTGGGATAAAAAATCAATAGTTTATTTCTTCCCCTGTGGAATCCTGAAAATTTCTTTGGCCATTGCATAGCCCATTCATCTCGATGAGCTGGGTTCTTCCACAGTTCTCCCTAGCACTCAGAATCCTGTTTAATCTAAACTATGTATTTTTGTCATTTTATCTAATGTTTCTTTTCCTAAGCTGCCGCAAAAGTGAAACCTAAAGATCCTGATCCATCTGAGCTGTGCTTAGTGCAATATTGCATCAGGAGGCAACAACAGGACCTTGTCTACCCTCCTTTACGATCTCCCAGCACACCTGAAATGTAGAGGCATTCTGCTGTGCCCTGTATCCACAGGGGAAGCATCTCTTGCTGGCAAGAGGCATTTGCTAAGCACCTCAAAAAGGTTCTCCATGAAAGGAGAATGCCATGATAGCTCTTCTGATCCACTAGAGATCAGGCAAGGAGATCAGAAAGAGCTCATTGCTTCTAGTCTGATACCACTCACTGACAGTAGAAAAAAAAGTTGCAGGTTTTTTCCAGTATCTTTGGTCATATGTGAAATAGGATTCATGGGGAGATTCAGGGGAAGTTCACTGCAAGAACAACAAGAACTGATTTCTTGGGGGAATGCAATGGTTCACTATCATACTGAGAGTATTTTTTCCCTTTCATTCTCTGTCTTAAAAAAAAAAAAAATCAATCCCTATCACTCTGTTTTTCATTTTGTTGGAGGACAAATAGCTTGCATTTTCCTTTTAACCTGCTCCTGTTTTCTGTAACATCCTGCATGGCATTCTTTGGTCCCCAAGAAATGTGAATTCATGTGAATGTCACTTCTAGTTAGGAAGAATGAGAACCAGTTTTCCAATATCTGTTTAAAATTTTTAGCCATGTCTCTTGTTGATGAAGAGTATGGATTACCAGAAGGAATAAAACTGACACATTTCACTCTTGAGAAAAAATGATGCAACTTTACTAATTTTCTAATGAGAGCTCCCATTGTTAGCTCAAAATAAATGCTATTTTGAAAAAGAGCATCTGAGCTGTATATCAGAGTGTCCATATGTGTCATACACAAAAATAAACATTGCCCTTGCACATTAAACAGCACTTTTTCTCTCAGTGGAAACAGAACCCACTGTGTTTCTAAAGCTGTTCGGTTTGAATTTTTCAGCTATAAAGGCTCTCAGCTGGAGTTTCACCAGCTGCCAGCCGCTGTCGTTACACACAGGCCATAATGGGAACCTCCGGCTATCTGTATATTCTGGGTAATGGCTAAACCTGGTACAGTTATTTCTCCCTCAACTTGCTAGCCCTATGTCCTCGTCTCCCACAATGTTCAGGAAGAGCTTGGTGCCTCAGGATCAACAAAGTACCGTTATAACTACATTGATTTATCTAGCTGGGCCTTGAAGTAGTATTACTGAATGTAACTGCTCCATGTGAGCAAATAAAACCTGCTATAATTGTGCTGGCTCTGCATAATGAATGCTTCTTAGTGTAAGACCATGATTTCAGCCACATAACTAGATCAAGAATTGGGCTGGCAAGAGTCACAGTTAGGATAAGAGGAGGGTTTAAGGTTCAGGTTGACAAGGGCTATCATGTAGGGTTAAGGGTGGATGTAGAAAGCTTTACTAAGTTAATGTTGGGGCTTGTACCAATATAACATCCATATCTAATTTCAGGTCTCCATCTTTGGATGTTAAGATTAATTCTGAGATTTTTTGTTAGGAAAAACTTTAGGCCAGCAGTGGCTGATGAAGAAAGATCAGCACTGGACTGAGAAGGCGGGCTTGCTAAATTTAGGGCTGGTGCCAAAAGAAGCATGAATCCAACACCAGTGCAAATTCTTCCTTAACTTTAACAGTGAGCCCTTCCAGCCTCATAAAAAACTGAAGAGGCCACAAGCATGATCAATCTTTGCAACCCTTGCCAGATCCAGTACTGAATAAAACTCATGGACTTTGCTTGCTTGCGCCCTCTTCCATCACCTAAACCTTAAGCCCAACTCTCTTCCAGCAGAACCCAGCCACCCCCAGCCATTCCCAGACCCAAACCTGGTGCAGGTTGTCAGTCTGGGTGGTAACTTTAACTCCAGGACATGTTTTTGTCCCATCTCAAATTATAACCACCCTTGTGATCCAAAAACCAATTTAAGTTAGTCCTACACTTAATCTTACTGGTTCCTGCCAGCCCCAGATCCCTATGTTAAGTAGAGTTGATATAACAGACTTTGCATAGTGTCTGTAAGGAGTTGATAAGTTAGTTTAGGATTGGTGTTAAAATTAATTTGGGGCAGCAAAGACCAAGGGCTTAAGTTTGTGGCTGCCTCCAGCAGAAATCTGTCTGGCACCAACATGGGCCACGTCACCAATTTCAAATCTGGGGCTGGCAAAGGTAATTAGATTTCAACAGGCTGAAGAGTCTACAGCCGCTGGAGTAGCTCCTCTTTCAGAAGTCATGAATCTGCATGTTTGTGGGCATGAACACTAAAGGCCTCTTCTGTGGTATTTGGTATACACACTCATATAAATAAACTTCATGGTGAGATAACCTAGGAATAAAATCTAAGTGATAGAATACTTCTTTTTAATAATTAAAATATTATCTTTAAAATTACTTAGAAAAATAAAAAGGTTATGAAGTCTAGGCCTCAAAAGCTGGGAAACATCATGAATTTAATTAATTAAGTTTCATTTAAGTGCATGCAGGCAAGTGCATTACAATTCAGCCTTTAACTGCATGACAACATAGTGGTTTTGCTTGTGTTATTGAATGCTTTAGGTGGATATTCCTCCTTGGTATAAGAAGAAATGTACCAGGGCTGGGTAGTTAATAACGGTATAATTAGTACAATAACTACCTTAGATGCTGAAAAAATTGTAGAATGTCTAATGAGTGGGGAAAATTATTCCAGAAAGAAGAAATAAAAAAGAAGATTACAGAAAATGAGAATTTGAACATGTAAAACACTGTGCTAACTTCTGCTAAAAATACTTTAAAAATGTTCCAAATCATTAAACCAAAATGATGGTTATCTGACACTTAATATCTCCAGATTAGAGAGCCTAGCTATAGGTTGAAGATAACAATGCTACCTGAATTCACAAGAGTGTTATGAATCATAGAATACCAGGTTGGAAGGGACCTCAGGGATCATCTGGTCCAACCTGTCTGGACCCCTCATCTTTTCCATGTGACTCCTTGTACAAAGGGAGTCTCCGTCTTCTTTGTAGCCACCTTTTACATACTGGAACATGGTGATAAGGTCTCCCCTAAGCCTTCTTTTCTCAAGGCTGGACAAACCCAATTCTCCCAGCCTTTCCTCATATGGCAGGCTTCCCAGTCCTTTGATCATCTTGGTGGCCCTCCTCTGCACCCTCTCCAGCCTGTCCACAACTTTTTTGTATAGCGGGGACCAAAACTGAACACAGTATTCCAGGTGTGTCCTGACAAGTGCTGAGTAGGGTGGGAAAATGACTTCTTTATCTCTGCTGCTGATGTCCTTGTTGATACAATCCAGTATCCTGTTGGCTTTCTTTACCGCAGCAGCACACTGTTCACTCATAGTGAGGTTGTTGTCCACCAGGTCCCCCAGGTCCCTTCCACAGAGCTGCTCCCCAGCCAGGTAGATCTCAGTCTGTGCTGCACTCCGGGATTGTTTTCCCAGGTGCAAGACTTTACATTTGTCCTTGTTGCACTTTGTAAGATTCTTGTTAGCCCACTCTTCTAGCCTGTCCAGGTCTTCCTGCATGGTGGCTCTCCCTTCTGAAGCGTCCACTTCCCCACTCAGTTTGGTGTCATCAGGAAACTTCATCAGCATACACTTGATCCCATCATCCAGATCAGTTATGAACATATTAAACAGCGTTGGGCCCAGTATCAGTCCCTGGGGGACCCCATTTGTGACAGGTTGTCAGTTTGAAAAGGAGCTATTTACCACCACCCTCTGGGTGCGGCCTGTCAGCCAGTTCCCCACCCACTGCCCAGTCCACTTGCCTAGACCATAACACATCAGTTTCTCTAGGAGAAGTCTGTGGGGAACCATGTCGAAAACCTTGGAGAAATCCAGGTAGACAATGTCCACCACTCGCCCCACATCAACCAAGCAGGTTTGTCAAGCATGATTTGCCCTTGGTGAATCCGTGCTGGCTTTTCCCACTCACGTGCTTCATTTGACTTGTGATAGCCCCAAGGAGGATTCATTCCGTAACTTTCCTAGGGACTGAAGTAAGACTGATGGGCCCGTAATTTCCTGGATCCTCCTTTAAGTCCTTCTTGTAGATGGGGGTGACATTAGCCTTCTTCCAGTCTTCTGGGACATCTCCTTATCTCCACGACCTCTCAAAAATTATGGAGAGCGGCATCTGAATGATGTCAGCCAGCTCTCTTAATACCCTCGGGTGGATATTGCCAGGGCCCATCGATTTGCACTGGTCAAGCTCCTGTAATAGTTCGCATACCAACTCTTCCTTCACTGACAGTGGGTGTGTGTTTGCATCAACCTGGATTTTTGTTCCCAGTGAAGGTAATTGATTTTAATTGGTGGATCCAGATTAATTCAGATATCATGAAGACAGAAGCACAAGAGTGCCTGTTAAGAAATACATCAATACTGAGCTGGGTATATTAAAAAAGCATTTGCATGAGGAACATTGGAAGAAGTACTTACAAAGTACACACTCTCATCTTATAGGGGAAAATAACACATAAGAAAAGAATTTTAAAAACCCACCTACGTGTCTTTGTGCAGGTATTCTGATATTTTAAAAAAAAAAAAAAAGGAAGACATAAAACTGTTCCAGGAAACATGTAAAGAGCACAAAAACCCTAGACGTCAAAGTTAGCAACCAGTCACTCAAGCTCAACCAGAAAAAAAATCAAAAGTAAAAATAAAGCATTGAGACTATCTGCATGCTTAAAATAAGACAGGCTCATTTTTCAATTTGGACCTGAATGAGGACTCAATGGAAATAACAGACGCTATTGTACATTTTTATACCATAGTGACATCAGCACATACACTGATGAAACGCTTCAGTGCCCAGCACTTGTAGCTTTGTGTGCCTCACTTAACCCGCTGGTCCAGGTCAATACACTCATGAAATCATGAGCACTCTTGGTCATGATCCTTTCCAAAGTAATTTTCTTTGCAAAAAGATCAAACAGTAACTTCAGTCATTCACATGAACGTGCTTCATCAGTAATACCTATGAGAACAAGACTAGAAGCTACTATGTCTGATTTAAATCAGATTTAACTTCTCTGCTTCCTTGTGAGGGCAATAATACATTCATTGTCCCTACTCTTGAAAGTGGTTGTTGTAAGGACTAATTAATGTGCACTATATAATTCTGCTAAGACTGAGAAAATTGCTTAATAAAACTGAATTCCTGGGGGGTTTATGACTATGATTTTCTCACTCGGCACTTTCATTAAATAATAACAAAAAGCTACAGAATGTGTCGAATATTAAACCAGGCTTTAAGTAAGGACAGGGTCTGCAAAGTACAGCACTGAGCATGGACAGTAGTTGTGAAAAGCATAGGGAGGGATGGCTTTCCAGCTGAGCCCAGAAATTGGACCAGTTGGGAGTATATTAGGAATTTTAACTTTCTGTTTATTACAAAGCAAAACAAACTGATAGTTTCATAAATATTAAATGTATCAGTGAGAAAAAAAAATAATTAACAGTTTAGTTACTGTGATGAAATACATTCTAGACATAGACAGCTTCTTCATTCTTCCAGTCTACTATCATGATGAGAGTTGCATACAGTCCATGGATAATTCTTTACTGTAAATCTCACAGAGGTGACTCCATAGCCTCATACACAAAATGCTCTGGCAATTCTGACATGTGAAAGCATTCTCAGGCAAAAAGCAATAGAAATTTATGATAGGGAAAATTTGCTAAATTTTGTCCTCTGGAGTAAGTAGGGTTGCTTTAGTCCTACCTAATACACAGATTTGATAGTTCTGACTCAGAAAACTGGAACTAACTTTCAGCAGCAATCCCATCCTAATATGTTCAAGCATAAGGCATAAAGCATAAGGTTATTGAACTCTGTTTCAGAATGCACTGAATTGACTTTAAATTGAAAAATCAACATGGATTTGTACTAGCAGTAGTGGTAGTGGTAGTAGTGTAGTGAACCCCAAATTACGTCATTTATAAACTTAGACGTCATTATTCTAGATGCTGTACAATCAAAAATAATAGCTCATGTGTAGAAGAGTTTCATGTACAAGTGTAACATGAAACACAGCCGAAGGATGAAGAGAGAAAATATAAGAAAATAATTAGGTTAATTGGTGCAACAGAGTTATCATGCCAGAGTATTGACTGGTCTGCTCCTTGGGGGGAGGCAGCACAGAAAAGGAATGTTAATGACAAACCAGCAGGAAGATGATGATGTATGTTGGAAAGTAATTACAAGATGCATAAAGGGTAGATCAGACAAAAGCCACTGAAAAATCCAGTGAGAACGCAAAAGGGGCATCACAGGTCAGTTGAAAGCAAGAATCAGTTACTCTTTTTTCCCTGCCTTTAACTTATGTGACTTCAGACAAAGCACACTGGTCAGGAATTTCAGATGTAGCTTCAGTGACTCAGTTTTTTACATGTCTAGTTAGAGACCCTTCAGAAGCACCTGACTTTCAGACAGCGTGTATATCTCACCTGTTTTGGAAAAGCAAGTCTCTTTAGGTGGCTTATGTTGGACACCAACAAACTCAGCTATTCACTCAAAAATCTCAAGCCACTTCTGATATTCTTGGCCTATTTAACACTTCAGTATTCTTATCCTTAAAAAGGAAACGAAAATGCTTACCTGAGTTGACTGTTTCACTGCTCTAGTTATTGAATGCAGGTGTGAAGTGATGGATGAAAGGCTACCAAAAAGCGAACAATTATGAACGTGTATTAACCAGTGATTGCTAAAGGCTGGTATACACCTCTAAACAGTTACACTGGAAAAGGTAATTAATATGGTAAGACTACACCAGATGTATAGATACATAGGCAAATAAGGCCAATGCCAGCTAGAATATTAGGGAAAAATGAAAGTGAGTCCAAAGATCACATGTAGTAAACTTTCTAGGTACATCTGAGATTCTGAATCTGTTTACCTCATAAAGTAAAACATATTATTTCCCAGGGAATCAGAGAAGAATAGAACTGCAATTCTCTGGTCACATCAGGAGACCAATATAGATGAGAGAAGACTCCGGTTTTATAGATCATTGTATCCTAGGAAGCCAGTGCCATGTGAATATCAAAGAAACTCTTTTCTATGCTACTTCTCTACCCTGCTTTTAAACTAAATGCTAGAGAAGATTGATGCACATTAGTTATGTTTCTCATATGAGTAATAATGGACTAATCATGCAAATTTACAACATTACCAAAGCAATTATAGCTAAATTATAAGCGAAGTCTGTTTTATTAGTGAGTATGACTCAGAACAATTCCACCACCTCTTCTGCTGTGAGAGCAGCTTACACAGTCCAACAACTGAGCATCCTGTAATCTGTCCATGACCTGATAAATCCTCAGACCTCAAAGGTGCCTCTGCTGCCATGTCCAAAGGATGGGTAGACTAAGTCCCCAACCTGTCAATGAGATCTCTGGCTCAGGAAGGACCTACCATCCTGAATAACTCAATGGATGATACCCGGCAGAGCATTTCCCATCACATAGCAGATCTCATTACATATAAGAAAGTACTGCTACCCCGCAGGTCCCCTGTGATGTGACTCAGTGCTGTGCATTACAAGAACAGGCATCTCTTGGGGCTGGAAGAATTTGTTTCACTTTGTTGAACTCCACATGGTATTTTGCTACCACATTTTACAAGATTTGTAAAGCACACATTTTCATTTCAATAAACACTTGCAGTTCTTCAATGGCACAGATTCTAATCTTTTTACAAGTGTTGGGGAATGGATTTTCACAACGGGCAGTACTTATAGGAAAAGACTGGTGCAAAAAGGCATGAAGAATGAAAAAGATAGTTAACTGCACTCCATGAACTTGTTGCTTTTCTATCTCGGCTTGCACTTAGGATGACATTTACTTGAATTACCTTATAGAGAGAGGGGAGATGATGCACCAAATAGCTGATTTACTCACTCATAGCCACAGTGATTCAGTGAAAGGTTAGCCTTATACCATACATAGGCAACATTAAGGCTTCATCCTACCATTAATGAAGTCAACGTCAAAAGTCCTATGGACTTCAAAGTGTCAAGGGGGAGGCTTTTACTCTAGGATGTTTAGCAATGTCTCATGAGCTATCCAAACAACTGCTCAGCTACTGAAAGACAACTCTGACATAGCCATCAGTAACACAGACTGCCTGTAATGTAATTTTACTGCAAGTCTATAGCTGTTGACATTTTGTCTGCAGAGCTATATGCAGTGGAACTTAATAGAAGATCCAAGAGGTCCTGGAATTCTGGAGAAGGAGCTATAAAATGCCAAAGCAATGAGGAAAAAAAAAAATCTACTGACTTTATTTCATATAGTAGCACGTTAAAACAAAGGGATTAGGAAGTTTGGAAAGAAGATTGTGGAACAATTTTTTTCCTTTATCTATTTTTGCCTCTTTCTGCTGTTTGCGTAATATATTGCACGGGTCTGCATGCAAATTTTACTTGCATCCCTGCAGCTGAACTGACTTGATCAATAATTACACGATGAGACGTCTGTACTGATTATTGGCTCTAGCTGCAGGGTCTGAAATCATTAATTAAAATACAGATGAGATAAAGGAAAACACCAGCAATTGCATCACCGTCTCTAGGAGCAATGCCTTAGTTCGCAGTGCTATGAACTGGGGATTTACCACTCTTCTCAATAGGTTAGGAAACACTTAAAATGAAATAAAGATTAGGGTAGCCCTTTTACCTATCCTGCCATCAAAACAGCAGTTACCGGTGAAAGTTTCCGTGACTGTGATTAACTCTCAGTGAAAAATCGCCCAACCGACCTAAAGGCGTTTCCCGAGGCAATTGCACCACCTGCAGACTGCGCTTGGAGTAGCGGCAGAGCAGGGACGGAGCAGCTCCTGCTCTCGCTGTGCCGGGAGTGCGAGGTGAGCAGCATTGGAAGCAGCGGGCTCGGTTAGGACGCTTCATTCCCTCCTCGTCTTAGAAATCCTCTTGTCTCCATCTTAGCCATACCAGGCGTAATCCCCGCATTTCCATGCCTTCCTGCATAATACTTCCCCCATCCTTTTGCTCTTCTCATTCAGTTGCTTCGCAGCCCTTCCCACCTGGTCCCTGCTCTTCTCCATCCTATTCATCCAGTTTTGGACATGATTTCCTTCCTAACCGCCCCAGCTGTGTCCTGCACCGTCCCACCAGGCAGTTGGCGATGGAGGACCACAGGATACGAGCACAATACTCCCTCGTGTGCTTTCTTACACTTTGTAGGGATGCTGGGTTGCATCAACAAGGGTATCGGCAGCAGAGATAAAGAAGTCATTTTCCCCCCCTACTCAGCACTTGTCAGGAAATACTGTGTTCAGTTTTGGTCCCTGCTATACAAAAAAGATGTGGACAGGCTGGAGAGGGTGCAGAGGAGGGCCACCAAGATGACCAAAGGACTGGGAAGCCTGCCATATGAGGAAAGGCTGGGAGAATTGGGTTTGTCCAGCCTTGAGAAAAGAAGGCTTAGGGGAGACCTTATCACCATGTTCCAGTATGTAAAAGGTGGCTACAAAGAAGATGGAGACTCCCTTTGTACAAGGAGTTACAAGGAGTCTCACGGAAAAGACGAGGGGTCATGGGTACAAGTTACTCCTTGGGAGACTCCGATTGGACACAAGAGGAAAATTTTTCACAATGACAACAATCAGCCATTGGAATAATCTCTCCAGGGAAGTGGTGGATTCCCCATCACTGGACACTTTGAAGATTCATCTGGACAGGGTGCTGGACCACCTTGTCTAGACTGTGCTTTTGCAAAGACAGGTGGGACCAGATGATCCCTGAGGTCCCTTCCAACCTGGTATTCTGTGGTTCTCAAGGTCCCAAAAGGGTGAGAGCACCCCACTCAGAGAAACCACCAGTTATCAGTTTAGCTAATTAAAAACTGAATATTGTTTGCTGAACCAATAAATAGGAAATTGATGATTGATTAACAGCTGTAGACTAGTGGCTGCTAATTATATTAAGTTAGATTAAATAATTAGATTAAATACTCTCAATCCATCAGCTGGGCATGCCCACACTCAGGATAAAGCCTTTCTGGGTACAACATGAAAAAGAAATATTCTTCTCCCGGAGGCTGGAAGAGGAGATCAAGCCTTACTTTACCCAACTGGCTCCCATATTCCCAAGCCATCTTTGCTTGCAGTTTTTCTTCACCATTGCTGCTTTCAAAGAATACAAATGCTAGGTTTTATTTCTTTTTGAAAGGTGTCTATCACGAGCTTTCCTGGGATCAGGACTATACATTGTGTACGAGTATCTGAGAGGGATGATCTAAGAGAAACAAGTGAACTTGAGAGAGATTTTTCTCCTTTTTTGAGGAGACCAATCTTTAACTTTTTTGTTGTAGGGAATAAAACTGTTACCAAATTGATGTGATATCTTCCCTATACACCCCAGTTGTTGCCCTGTTTGCTCCTGTCCTGGCCAGAGAGGGGGTGGCCTTAGCTCCTATCTTGTTCCTCCAGCCCACAGATGTTTCTTCCTTCTTTCCTTTGGGAAGAACTGAGAACTGAATGACTCTTCTTGGTTTTCAGTTGCTTCCAACAAGCATCCACACTGTTAAATTCGAAGAAGACCTTATATATAAAGCTCTGGAAAGGAAAAGGAAGTTGTGGTCTGACTGCTTTTATCATTAATATTAAAATAAAAAAGGAGATGAAACAGTCACCAGCATCAGGACCTGTTGCCTGGGAAATCATTACCAGTTAGCAAAAGAAAGGAATTCCTTGGAAACAACAAATTTAGAAGCCAGAAGGAAGTTGCACAACTGTTGGTGGTGAAGGCAGCAGTTCTCATAACACAGCAACAGGCTAGAGACGTGACCTGAGTAATAACATCTCATCAAGATGTGTCTGAAACCCTTGTTATTACCACTGCCCCTGGTAACCAGTGAAGCCCTCCAGGCTGCAGACAGCCAAACTGCATAATTACTAGGAATGTTATCACAGGGTATTTTTCTTTTTATACTGCTTAAAAGTCCTTAAAAAGGATTAAGAACCCTATGAAGAGGATAATTATTACTTTCTCTACCTGACAAACCAGGAAAATGAGATATGGAAACTTTAACAGACATATGCAAAATCCTCCATGTTATAATTAAGAGATCAGAGCTCCTACCTTCGGGGTCAAGCTGCTGAATTACTTTATGTTTATATATTATGTAAATTGGATTATTTTTAAAGAAAGTTTAAAGTGAGTCTTGACTCCTGAATTTTCCTTCTGGTTCTGTCACTAGTCTATTTAACAAAATGCAAAGAGCATATGTAAATCAAGCCACACCTGCCTCACACTTATGATTGCAGCCTTTAATCAGCTGATGACTATGAAGCTTTCTGAGTCCGTATGATGAAAAATATTTAACAGCAAATATCATAGCCATTATCTATACTTTTATTTTTATACATAAGTATGAACGTCAAGAATTGGGAAGTTTACTCAGGAGTGACAAAGCAGAAGGAAATGGGCAAGGGACTTTACAGAGTTTCTCACTCTATTGAGATATGGTAAGTGTGGGAGATGTATTTCTGATTTTGCCTGGAAACAAAGCACATCCTACTCCCTACACCTATTGCACTACAAGATTTCAAGCAACATCACTGAACATTCTGTTCTATGAGCAGCAAGAGTTTCAGTTACTACATGCAGTGAGAAAGATTGATGCTGCTCCAAATTCAGTTACACCTCTGATCACATGATAATGTGGAATTTCTGTTCTCTTTTATTCTATGTAAAGTGTATAATATATGGACTACTGTAATATATTACTGTCCTCTGCAAGACCATGGCAAATATCTGCCCTTTTGTAATTCGTTCTCTCATCTTTATTAAAAGAACAATATGAATTTTGAGCCAACACATTCAGGACAGCTGTGAGATAAATTGCTGTCAGATGGTTATAATTCTGAATGCATGATCCAAAGATCAACAACATTTTGAAAGACAGACAGAAGTTCTGTACTAGCCCTTTTTTTGATCTACCATGTAATTAATCATGCTGGTACAGTCTATCAGCACCTGTACGTCTTATTTTTTGATGCAGTGAAAAACATACAGCCCATGCTTTTCATGGTCTAGAGCTCCAGCACGTTCATGCATCCTGTGACCTGAGACCATCTACAGAAACTCCAGGCTCCATGAACTTACATTACTGTCAGCCTGGGTAGGATTTGTGAAAGAAAAAGCATCCCTCAGGCAGATCTAGGAAGAGTTGTGCATCATCAGAGGCAAGGTAAAACTTGCTGTGACGTGTGACTGGGATAAGCACAGCGTGTGTTTCTTCGCACATCTGACATGCAGAGTCACATAAGCAGATGCTGAGATGAGTCCCAGGATTTTACAGTATTAGCAAATGATTACTGTAGAAGTACGCATTGGCTAACATTGGGCTCACGTATGCTTGTGAACTTTTGACCTAGGGCAGTATGGTATTTCACTATATCCACAGTCAAAGACACACAGAATGACATGGAAGGAACTATATACTTGGGGTGAATATTTCTCACCAGTCAATCACCAAGACAAGTGTAAAGAGCCACTGTAACCTAAGAAATGAACACCATAACTGCAAGGTTTGTGGCGATGACTCTTACGTACACAGACACTCAGGGTGGGAAGCTCTGTACTGATGATTATGACTCATGAGGAACTGAAAATTTTTTGCAGGGAGTTGGCTTAATGATAATGTAAAAGTAAATATTCTGAAGACTGAGAGAGGCAACAAAAAGATCCTTGATCTCAGGTGAGATTCTTTGACTGTGATCGGCGTCTCAAGGAAGAATTCAAAGCTCTGCAGACAAGGAATTGTTCTTAGCAGAATAAAACATGATACATCTGTTTGCCAGGTTTTCTGCCCTGTAGGTAATCTGCAATGAAAAAGTAAGAACCAAAGGCCTTCCAATACTTCTGCGCAGATGGAGATTTCCTGTCAAAAGGGCCTCTAAATGCAGCTGCATTTCCCCTTGTTCTAGGAAAAAAGACATGAGCAGCTTTTGGCTGGCACACATATTGGTGGGACAGAATTTCCTGGTGCTGCATGCCCTACTGTTGCCAAAAATTTGGCTCTACCTCATTTAGCAAGTCATCAGCATCATTCATCAGTATAGTATCATAGCAGGTCATCATTCCTCAGCAACAATACAGAGTTAAGAGTAATTGAGTACCTTATCCTGAGGGCTCCACTGCCATGAAGCATGATCTCTGTCCGTGCAGGAGCAGAGATTGAGCTCCTCTCTCAGACAGAACACGTGGCGCAGCCACCTACCTGGGGAGCATGATTGTCCATGGTGACATGCGACTTAAAGTCAGAAGCTAGGGATGCCACAGGAAAATCCAGTGAGAATGAGACTATTCCTCTATCGTACAAAACAAAACCTGCAAATAAGCAATAAAGAAATAAAAGTGCTACAATAATCTCACTGCAGAGAAGCTGAAATCAGCTGTGGACTGAGATGCACTGTGGCTGGGAACGCTCACATCCCACATTCATGGTACAAGGCAGGCTGAAGTACGGGCATTGGCTGCACGTGGGCTGTGGTTAGAGCTGAAGTCTCCATCCTGAGCGACTGCATGCACGTATAGCCACCCTGTGAATTTGCATTCTCAGAAGAGAATGTGGTGTACTGATATAAACTCCTTTGTGGTAGTTAGTGCAGTCCAAACAGAGCAACAATTTAAACTTTGTCTAAATTAGGGTCTACGATTCATACTGACGCAGAAATCAGCCCCAGATCTGGCATAGGTATAGGTATATACCACCTAAACCAGTGGTAAACATGCTAAAATTTATTTCAGAAATTCAAATAACATTGTATTAGGAAAAGCACTTTTGCTTCCTTTTATGACTATCAATTGCCTCCACCTGGACTGTTAGCAGTGTGCTGGTAAAGCTGTACTTGCAAAGCATCCCCAATGGAGGCAAGAGGATAACAGGGATTTCAAACAGAGCTGATCTCAGCTGTATCAGCCATCACAAAGGAACCCATTATTAACATCGAAACCATTACTGTTTCATTAGTTATTATTTCAGCAAGAATATTGTAAATATTTAGACTTTACAGTGCAGGCTATAATCCAAGCAAAAAAGATATCCCTTCTAAAAAGCTAGTAAATTAATGACACTAACAAAAAAGCTTATTACAAAAGATTATTAGGGATAAACACTAACGAAGCACGGAGAGTGAGTGGTGCATGTTTAATGATTTTTAACTTTTATATGTTTTATTCCGCTTCCCCGCCAGGGGCCGCAGGGCCCAGCGCCCCCCCCTGCGCTCTGCCGCCTGCCCCTGGCTGGTCACCAGAGGGCAATGGAGGCTTCAAGCACCAAGGCAGAGGGAGGTTCAGTGCAGAGCCTCGGCCTCCTGTGAACTCCTTTTGTTCTAATTTAGTATGAGCCGGCCAGAACGGTCAAACAAGTACGGGTATCACCTTTAGATCCTTACATTGCTGCATGGGCTACGTGAGACGCCATGGGGAAACAGCGCTTTCGCAGCGGGAAGCCGTGGGAATGCAGCTATCCCTTCCTTCTCTACCGAAGATCTTTGCATATAAAAAATAACCAAACCCTGTTCAGTTTGGCTTTTAGCCCTCAGATGTCTGTCCCTCGCCCTCCCCAGCATCCCTTGCAGTGCTTATGCAAAGCAGTGTGAATACGCTGGTTGGGACACAGCTACATTTTGTTGGAAGGGAAGAGGCAAGCAATATCCCCCTGGCAAAGGCCTTTGCTGCTTCGATGTGATACACAGCTGGGAAGGAACAGCTGTGCTTATGGTATCTAGGTAAACGTTGTGGATCCGATTTTGCTTTCTTTACAACCACCCCGCACGGACACAATGCAGCTGCTACCTTTTGACTTGCCGATGAGGCGTGACTGAGCAGTGGGGTGGCGGGGGGGACACGGGGTTGCGTCCTGAAGCAAAACACTCCGGCAGCTGCACGCACCTCAGGTGGAGCCCAGCACTGTGTCTCAGCCCACCGCACACAAAACGTGACGCTGCAGGGGCACCTCTTGCTTCCCCTCCTCTTGCCCTGCCATGCTGTGCTGTGGGGAGACCTCCAAGGGTCTTCCTTCCTTCTTTCCTTCCTTCCCCAGAAGGTGCCTCATGCCAGATTGGCCTGTGGGGCTCAGCCTCACATTTTGCCAGCGCAAAAAAACTACGAAACAGCAAAATTCTAGAGATTCAAGCCCCAGCAAAAGATTGCAAGCCAGAAGATGGAAAGGTCAGTTATGGACTCAGGCAGGTTCATAATAAATTAAAAAAATAATAATAATGTGGGAAGAAAAAGGATGAGATCATTTGTTCTGAGCTTTCCATACCAGTGGGACAGGAGAGGGGAGGCGGGGAGGTTTGATGGGACCTGCTGGCATCCCCACCCACTGTGTGACCTCCCTTCCCCTCCAGTGGCAGCTGGGCTGATGCCAGAGAGCTGCCCAGCTGCCCTTTCCAAGACAGAAAAGCAAGTGGTATTTCTTTATTACTATGTTGTTATAATTTTTTTTATATTGCTGTCAGGTCCCAGGAGCATGTGGGACTGGCACAGAGAAGGAAAGAAAAGATCGTTGGTTATTTATGAAATAAGCCTTTTGATAACAATTAGAACAGATTAGATTAGAAGCATGGGAAATACTGGACTTGCCATTTTTCTGTATTGATTTTTACATGCTTTCTATTTTTCAAAATACTGTATTTATTACTTTTCCCAAAGTATCATACTGGAACGGAACAATAGGAAAAGAATGTGGTCATACCACTAATGTGTTGTGTATATATATATGTATATTTACACATATATGATCAGTTATATGTTTACATGGTGACTTCTAGTTCACAAGCTTGGCATTTTTCCCCAGTAACCTTCTGCACAAGTGTGAGAAAAGAATGGAGAATTTGTTATCCAAAATATGGTTATTCTAGAGCACGTTGCAGATACTACTTCAATATATGGGCAGTTTAAGTAGAAAAGAAAATCTAGAAAACAGTTTTCTGTAAAAGTACATTTAATGCTGAATAGTGATGGTTTAGCTTCTAATTTTAAATCCTCCTCTGCTTTTATTTGCCCTTTTTGTTATTCAGGGTTAACTGAAATAGGCCTTATAATCCTGCAAAAAGCTTTACTTCACAGAAACATTAATTTTATGCTTGTGAGTAGCACAAACTGATTTCAAATGGGCCAATAATACACAAATTGAAGCCCATCTGTCATTTCATGAGTCATGTTCTGCAGATTTATTCAATGGCCAAAATCCCCACTGGACCATAAAGAGGAAAATTTTTGAACAGAACAAACATCTTTTTTTCATCAAAGATAATGATTAAATCAGTTCTTTCCATTAATTTTGTTGGGTTTATGTTGTTCTACAATAGGGCAAAGGCTTGAAGAGGAGTCGTAGATCTAATTTCCATTGTGCCCAAGAATGTCCAAGTAAGGTAAGATTCAGCTGATAAAATAGATAAAATGGTGAAAAACTGAAGGAATGAAAGGGGATGGTAAGCCAGAGGACTAACCTGATGTCAAATCAGTGAACTTCAAAGTTCAAACTATCTAGCCTAAGAAGACAGACATATGAGGCAAATACATTAAAAAATTAGACTATATGAAAACTCGAAGTACATGACACAAAGCACAGGGCTTAAAGTAGCCTGAGGAACCATAAAATATTCCAAATTCATGAAAGGTGGCATTTTTGAAGTGGGCTGATGAATCTACACTGAAATTTCTGTGAACACTTCAAACTTACTTTTTAATTTTACATTAACTTTTTTGCTTTTAATTAAAAAGCTTTAATTTTATTTTTAAATCAATTTAAAAAATAAAATAAATTGAATCTCACCATGATGCAAAGCAATTTTAATCCAAATTCTTGTGCTCCAGCTACCTAATTCTTCTGATAATGAAATCAGACTCACCAATTGCAGAGCTCTTGAGGAAATAGGCACAGAGTGATTAAGTAATGACCCTAGAGAAAATTGTATTGGCAGTGACAGCACATTCACCCCGATCATATGATACTTTTAAAAGCAGCCGATCATATGATACTTTTACAAGCAGTTTCAAGTCAGTGCAATCCCAACTAGAAATTACACCAAAGACTGCTGTGACATACAGACATACAGTGCATGTTACATTACATTTACATAACACGGCACATGAAACTCCCCACGTACTTCACAAGTCCTTCCCAGGACAACCCAGCACAAGGGGAAGCACCCACTTGATGGGGAAAAATGACAGAAAGATGATGTGACGTCACAGCACAGAGCTGGGCCTCACAAAATATTCTAATGATTAATAAACCCAAATTTAAGCCTGTCAGAATCCACCACTGCGTCCCATAGTCAGGCAAAGTTACTAGTTTTAGAGTGTGTCATCACAGCTATAGTTTCACAAAGATGAACCCTGGACACACTTAGACCAAAAATGTGCATTTGAATTAAATGAAAACTTCAGAGTGTCGGCGCTCCAGCCAAGTGAGTTTGCTAATTGGGTAGGAATCCTTACGACATGCGGATCAATGCTCTATGTTGAGTGGCAAAGGCAGCCCCCAGAAAGCCACACTGCAGTACACGCAAAATGTGGACGATGAAGATAACAAGAGCTTTGTAAGCCAGGAAAAATGATAATGTCTTTACTATTACAGTTCTGATGGGAAAAGCAAATAAAGCAAAATCCAAAATACACGCAAACATGCACATGCAGAGGCACAGGCCTGATACACAGTCATGAGCTAATAATCACGGTTAGCAGTGTCACCACCTAGGATATATGTAGGAACCCCTGTTTGTGACAGGTGCGTAGCCTAGCAGGCTGTCCTGGATGTCCCATGGAGGCATGGTGCAGTAAGGCATGCCTAAGCACGGCAGGTTGACTGCAAAGGTGCCACCAGGAACCGCTGACGCTCCCCGCCATATGGGCAGAAGAAGCATTATGCAGAAGGCTTGTCTACTGCTAGGGATGATGGATCCACAGGTCCTTCAACAGAGCCAAATGCAGCACTTTACAGATCTCGACTACATGATTGCCGAATCATCAATACCAGCTGAAAGAAGTTGGCTAGGTGATGTGGTTCTCCTGGTAGGATTAAATTGTAAGAGTTTGAGCAAAATCGACACAATAGCTGTGTTCTTGCTCAGGATGCTGTTCTCATCAAAAGTAGGAGCCAGAAAAGTAAACCCACTGAATCTGGATACCTGGCAACCTTGAGAAAGACCAGAACTTCTCTACCGATTGGGAAAGAAATATGTGGTACAACGTATCCAGGTTTCCAACACTGAAGAACAGAAAAATGCTGTGAAAAGGGAGTAGAAGAGTCAAAATTTCCACTGTTTCCCTCTGCTACCATCCATTTACACCAGTTACAAACAAGGGAAGTAAGAAAACCGATAAAAATATGGAAAATATCTGATTTATTTCTTCAGTGTTAATATATTATTGTAAAGGACATTTTATGAAAAATCTCACAGATGCCATTTAGAAAGGAAGATGGACATTTGGCTGGCAATGTTAATGTACCAATCCTCTGACCGGTGTTCAGTACTTTACTGAAACTGATGAACAGCAGCTGAAATTTTTTTAACAGCTTCACTGCTCAGCTTGTTCCATAACCTGTTTGACTTCTCAGCAGTCAGATGGAGATTTTTTTCATTCTTTTTAAAATAAATCAATATTAAATCTGAATATACACCAACAGGCTTGGTACTATCATAATAATAGAAGGGAAATGGCTGAGAGCTAAAAATGAAAGAGTTTGGGGAAGAAACAGAAACCTGAGCAATTGTGGGAAAGGACATCAGAGTCAGGCTGTGAGTATAAACTCAGATGAATGATAAATTTAGTTTCAATGGCTTTCCCACAGTAAGTTTAAGTTAGCTGGTTCCGAAGCAGAGGTTAGGCTTATCTGAAATTACACAAGAAGAAATCTGTGAGAGGAAGAACTGAATCTCTGGTATAGAATTTGCCTCCTTCTCTAGAACAAAAGTTGGAGTTTTTTCCTACATTGGCTACAGTAAATAGCATTACTAAAAACACAGTAGCTTTTACTGGTAGTAAAGAAGGAAACTGAGAGGCAGCATGTAAAATGTAACATACATTATGGGAAAATGATGACAGAGACGAAACTTGTGAAAGAGCACATTCTCCTATTGATGTGAAAGTGCTTATTGGCTTTGCGTTTTTGATTCACCTTTATCGTCTTTCTAGAGAAGAACACACGGAAATAGTATGGAAAAATAAGTGATACTGTCAGAACTTGCTTATGAAACAGAACTGTGTGTCTTTACAATGAATAGGTATTAGAACAGATTTCATTTTGTCTCATTATGTTCTTTCTGACACCCCCCCCCCCCAATTTATATCTAGATTAAATTTCTCTATTTGGGGTCCTTTATGTTTTAGTGCATCTGTTTTTCTCTGCATCTCTTTTTTTTCTTAATTTTTTTAATTGGCCCTTAATTCCTCTTCATGCAAGGCTTCCTGTCACTAAAAGGGGAATAAGAGTACTTACTTACCTTTGTAAACTGCTTGAAAAGCAGATGAAGAGTGCTAGGTAACATTATTACTGCTAAATAATAGCTATTTGCAGTGTATTTCTATTGAGCCAGATAAACACTCTATATTTTTTATTAGATGTAAATCAATAATTTGAGCAAATACTAATGTTGAAGACATGTTAAATGAAATCTGCAGCAGTTTCCTGGTAATTGGACCCGTTATGATGGATGTTTTGCTTTATTCAGCATTTTATAAAGGGCTCTACTGACCACATTTATCAATAAGGCTATAGGGATTCTTCTTTTTTATATTGAATTAGGAAATGCTTGGGAGAGTGTGGCTTCTACAAAGATGAGGCAAGTCAATTTATTAGCTTGGCGTGACATACTTGGTAAACTCACTGTGTGCACTTCCTTTTACTTTACTGAAAACCAAACATGTCACAGTCCCCTATTTAGATCACAAAAAGTACAAAAGTGAGACAGAGAAAAAGAACAATTGGTAATGGGGAACTGTTTAGAAATCTTACTGTAAAATATGATTTGGACCTCTTTGTTTTACAGCTTTCATACAGCTGTATTAAGATGTAATAAAGATGGAAATAACTTATGTTTTGAGAAGGATGTCAGTTCAATAAAAATCTACACGTTACCAGCATTTGCTGGTTTCATTTCTTGATGCCCACTGAGAACTTTTCTCCACTAAGAACCACTGGGGAAATGCTCCTGTAAATAAGAAAATCCTGTTGACTGAAAGTAAATAAACGCCACAGGCTTGCTTTCTTGTGATTAGTCTACCTTGAAGATTTTTCACTGATCATTTTCCTGCTAACCCCTACAGTAATCTTCCTATCCTTCTTGGTTTGGGGTTTTTTTGAGAGGTGGGGGTTTTTTTGTTTCGTTGGTTTGCATTTTTTTTTTTTTAATCGAGAAACATAACCAGAAAATGATCTTGGAATTGATCATAACGTGATCCTTTTATCTTGGCTTCCAGCCACATGGAGTTAGAAGCTTGATCTACGGTGCCTGAGTAACATGTAAAGAGCCTCTGGAGCCCTGACCTGTTAGTGAACTATCTGGGTGCTACTGGAGTAAAAATCTATAAAAAAATATTAGCAGGGCAATTTCAGTTTCAGTTTCTCTTCAAGTGCAGTGACTCACAAGATTTCTGAAGTAAATGGGTGCAATCCATAATCTTTTGGTATGAAAACTGTTTCAAACAAGCCTAGATAGTTATTGGCAGATTGAAACGTATTGCCTTAGGTTGAGTTGTGATATACACAAAATAAACCTGACAGCCCAAGCTCAATAACTAAGTATCTATGGCTCCAGAGTAACTCAAAAAAATCACTAGTACTCTCCACAGAATGAGGGACTCACCTGAACATACAGATTGATGCACTTTATCATCTAGGTTTCTCCAGTATGTTGTATCAGTTCGGTACTATATTTGCAGAGACTGTACAGCATACACTGCCTGTGTTTGTCTACACATGCACACAAGTGTGAACGAACAAGATATAACCAGCTCCTATGATTGTAATATAATTTCTATTTCTGTACAATAGTTTATAATACCATGTAAACAAAGTTTTTACTCTGGAATGTTTACATGAAAAGGTTTTTTCTTTTAAAAGCACTATAATTTTCAGGGAAAATATATCTATATGGAAATGACACAGTGAGGCAGTGGGGTGGTCTATATGTCAGAATGGCCCCAACGGGCACATTAGTGCCTACAAAAGCCATCTGAGATGGACAGATCAAAGGGAATACAAACTAACAACCTGTTCTCACAAAGAACCCAAGTTACAGAAACACAGAACTGGCTGGACCTCCATGCCCTAAGATGTAACTGATCCCACAAAAAGGAATAAGAAAAAAACAAAGTGCTGAAAACAAACTGTAAGTGATCTTCCTATGGGTTTTTACCTTGCTTTCTGTTTGCTGTTGGTTATGGGAAAGAAGCACTAGGTGTTCCAGCTTTACCACCGAGCGGTATTTTTCTGCAATCATCAGCTGCATCTGAGTAAGCAGAGCTATTTTTAAATCACCAGCCATCTCGCGCAGTAAAGCAATCACCTAACTGCAGAGTCATGCACAGCACGGGGAATCACTTCTCTTGGTTTTGCAGCGTCATACAAATGGGAAAGGCATACAAATAGTATCCTATACATTTTCAAGAGTCTATGACTAAGTCTCAGTTTCAGACTCTGTCCTTACCCATACCCAAATGTTCTCTGAAATTTTCCTATAGTTGCACTAACATGATTAAGTCCAAGTTCACTCTGATTTCTTTCAGTGGCAAGAAAATTTCACAAAGTCACGAGTACAGCTGTGACAGCCACTTTCCTGGCTGACACATCAAGGACTGAACTGGGGACCTCCAGAACAAGAAACGTGACAGTCTTGAGCACTGAACCCTGATAGCTCAAACCGCTCTTACAACTTCTGCTTTTTCTTGATTGGTACATAGACTTAAATACTTGCTGTGCTTTGTTATACAAATACGACTAAAAACAAAGTTCAGAACAATGCAAACTGAAAGAAATCAAACGCCATGTCCTACAGCTACATCGTACCTCATTTTCCCAGTAAGAGCCTAGGAAGTGATGTACCAGCTTCATTAAATAGCCTGACTGTTGTATGTAAACCAGCGTGATACAAGAAGAGATACTCAACTAAACATTAATGTGACTCTCGAGTAATATTAAAATTGAGCGCATCCAAGTAGAGATGTTCTTTACAGAGGTGTGCTAAGGGAGCCTGGCATCATTTATGGAAGGACATGCCCACAGCAGGATGTCACTGCATATATTCTGACCTCCCAACATGAGTTTATTGATGTTTGACATCAGCTTTTAGAATTTTAAATGGAAAAGCTAGAAGAGTGACAGTGATAAATGTTGCTGATCTCTCAGTATATACAGGCTAATCATTTTCAAGCATATGGTAAATTTTCAATTTTCTCTTCTCCCAAATACAGTGCAACACACAGATTTTAAACAAAAAGCATCAGCAGACACATGGCAAGTAAAATAATCCAAGCTTTTCTTGGGGAAAATAAAATAGAGCAAATGCCGTAAGGTCATTTCTGTTCCTCTGTGCTGTTAGCAGCAGCTCAGATACTATGATAACCAAGCTCCTTATAAAGATTTGTGGATTTACTCCATTATGAAGTTGTTTTGCTCCTGCACCCTGATCTCCCACTTACCCAGTCTGCTTCTGTGTTCTGGATGTCTTTTGAGGATAAAATAACTACACCTTTAAGAGCATAGTTCAGGGGACTATTTGCTCTATGGTCAGACAATATTCACATGACTCTGCTAATGTTTTGCCTCTTCTAGTAGCCTTGCTAGCAGCATCCTATGAAGAAGTGTGCTGAAAGAAGTTATATGGCCAAAACCACGTGGCAGGGCACGTGCTGTGTGCCTCAGGCTACAAACACAGAAATCTGGAGGACAGAAAACAGTACTTTCATTATTTTGGATACCTTAACAAAATAAACAATACCCCACCCTCAACACCTCAGGGCTGTAGGACAAGCTCTGAATCCAGGGTCCTTTTCTTAATATGTGTAGAGACTTTCCAACATCAGAGAGCTGTAAAAGTCTTCAGCTCATTCATCCCACTCCACTATCAGGAGGTGGCCTGCTAACTCAGCGCTACGGGTGTCAGGGAGCGGCAAGAGCAGGCTACTGCAGAAGGGAAGACGACCTGGGAACCAAGGGGGACAGCAAGGCAGGCAGGGGCAGCATCCTTACCCACGAAGCCAGGAGAACAGAGCAGCTCCCCCAGCAGGAGCCAGGGCCAGTCAACAGGAAGGTGTTCACCAGACGAGTCCCTGGCGAAGCAAGCCCGGGTCAGTGAGGCAGAGTAAGGATGGGCAAGGTCCACAGCTGGTGTACCAGGCATCCCTACAGTGCTGCTCAGGCAGGGACCAAGGCTGTTGGCTACAGCTCCTGCTGCAGAGCTGTTGGTCCACCCATCGCTCCAACAGCAGGTTACATATGCAATACCGATCGAAGTCGAGAAAGTCAAAAGGTCCGTGCATAAAAACTAGGGATGTGAACCAAAAATTGGCTGTGTACACGTACAGGTTTTAAGCTATGTCAGATTTGTATGATCCATGCAACGCCTGGATGCTGCAGCACGTGGCCTGGGAGGCAGGGCAATCTGCCAGCCTGATTTCACAGATGAAAGATGTGCGAGGGGGGCCTCAACCCCTTTTGTTATGACCCCCATCACTACAAGCCTCCACAGTGTTTCTGCGTGGTTTTCTCTGCTTGAGCGAAGGAGGAAAAATATGGAAAAACAGCCTTTTTGAATAGTTTGCTCTATGTAATTGGCAGGGTTGCTTCTGCGTATTAACCTACCACATCACACTTTGGATCACCACCAGCCAAGAGTACATATTTGCATGAAACACAAGCGATGCAGGTATTTCCCAGTTTGCTTCCATACCAGTTGCTACATGCGCTTATTTTTCCATCTTATCTTCTGCAAGAATCAAGTAACATCATATTACTTTCAAAACAGTGATGCACATGCTGGGAAAACGAAGTATGTCTCTCACAGAGATTTGAAATCAAGAACCATAAACGGCAGACATTTATGCAAATTACTCAGCATCACCCTTCTGAAGGAACAGCAATAATACACTTTTGCCACTCCCCCTCATATTAAGCATGCTACACTTTGAGAAAGGTATCACTTCCCCATTCTACCACTTGGCTCCACCACATCTCATGATGTATTTAGCTGAACCTATTTGCTCTATGGACAAGCCAAATGGGGCCCAGTCACTGCAAGGCTGACACTCTCAGAGGGCTGGGGAGAATTGTGAACATTCCCACACATGGGGAAGCCTCTGTACACAAGGGTAGGAGCAGAGTGATTTGGAGAGGCTGGCAGGACCCTTTTCTGCTATCTGCCCTCATGGATCCTGAAGATTCCAGGTTTCTTTTTAAGACTAAGACCATAGCAAGACAGATATGGACCAAATCAGCATCAGGCTGCCTCCTCTGGCAACGGTGACAGTATTTGCACACTAGTGAGGAACAGCCCATGAAATTCCAGGCAGTCCCCACAGCACCCCAGGACACACCAGCTCCGTACTGAATCAGCAGCATGGGGTTCACAAGGTGCACAACAAGCAGGGATAGCACTTCACTGCTGCATGCAAAAGCATCTCTTCTTTTCAACAGGGCACCTGAAGGAGTACAAGACTCTCAAACTGCTCCCCATGTAGAGCAGTCAGGAAAGACCTTTTATCACAGCAGTTCTCATACAACGCAGATGAAGATCAGTTCCTTAATTCCGTTTGCCTCTGCCCAAGCTTAATAGATCCCTCTTCTGCAATCCCACATGTAGGCTGCTGCAGGAATAAATACATAGGGATCACCCTGGGGATAACAGCACTTTGAATGTTGTGCTCTGTCAGAAAAGCCATTGACATGTCAGGTATCATGGTTCCCTTGTGGCAAAACCAGCCTGTAGTTGTTATGGAGATATGCTGGTAAAATTTGAAGGTGATGCTCTGGCAGAGACTGGTTCCATCTGGCTTATATTACTCTGCATGAAATGTACTTCTGAGAATTTTGCTGAGGTTGGAGATGTTATTAATGAAGATGGGAAAAGGAGAGGCTAGAAAATGTCTTTCAAGTATAATCTTCTAGTACAGATTGACATTAATCCATGAGTGAACCTGGGAAAGAAACAAATTTTGGTTTCTGACTATTCTAAACCCTATTTTTTTTATTAGCAGTAGTCAAAAATGAATTCTGATCCTATTATTATCAGACATTACATCTATAAAATTGCCTATGTATTTGTACACTTTTCCAAAGTCTTTCAGTGTTTTTTAGCTCAAGTATTTTATGCTTCTTCAGGTCATAGTTTTTTGATGTTATATGCAACTTTGAATAAATCTTTTGGTATCTCACTGCTTCAGGTTTTCTCATTCCAAAATAGAGAAAAAAGTCCTTGCCTGCTCCTATTAAATGAAAATTGCAAGAGCCATGTAAACGCTACAAAATCTTGGTGTCCTCCCCAGCCTCTTTTTTGGAGTAACACTTTGCCATTTACTTCTTGTACTGGGTCTAGTTCGGATGGAGCTATTTTCCTCACAGCAGCACATAAGGTGCTGTGTTTTAGATCTGTGACCAAAAGAGTGCTGGTAACAGACCAATGTTTTAGCTATTGCTGAACAGTGCCTGCACAGCATCAAGGCTTTCTCTGCTTCTCATTCTGCACCCCCAAGGAGTAGCCTGAGCATGGGCAGGAGGTTGGGAGGGGACACAGCCAGGACAGCTGACCCAAACTGACCAAAGAGATATTCCATGCCATATAACATCATGCTCAGCAATGAAAATGGGGGTGGGTGGCATGTTGAAAGCAGCCATTGCTCAGAGGCTGGCTGGCCATCGGTCTGCTGGTGGGAGGTGGTGAGCAATCACTTTTGCATCACTTGTTTGGTTTCTTTTTTTTTTTTTTCCCCCCTCTTCCCTTATTAAGTTGTCCTTATCTCAGCCCACAAGTTTCTCCCGCATTTGCCTTTCCGATTCCTCTTCCCCATCCTGCTGGGGGGTGTAGTGAGTGACTGGCTGGGTGGGGGCTTACCTGCCACTGGAGTCAACCCACCACCCTCCTCTACTACCTTGGAAAACCAATAATGTCCAAAGCACAGTTTTCTCCTCAACTGCTAATCAATCATTTGGCTACTCTCGTTATCACACAAGTGAACTCCTTCACTCCACTTCCTTTAAGTTTACAAGAAACCTATAATTTTGCCTACAGGAAAGAACCATGAACCAAGAGCCGGATTCATTATCTGGCAAATTCATAGCTTTTCTTTCATTCTGAGACACTTCCTGGATAGCTCACAGGAAATAAGAGACGGGGGAGATTATGTTTCATTTTTTAAAGCTGTTGGGTCAGCTAATGGCAATCACCACTGTTTCAGAAATCAGATAGTAAAAAACTACTACAAGAAGTTGTTGTATCTGTAAGTCACAGCAGTGATGGTGCAAATGTGATCGTTTACAGACATAATAGAAGCAAAGTTTGTAGGGAGTGACAGACCAACTAATCTGAGGAAGCAGAGATGGTGTCAAAAGGTCTTTGTTTTTTTCCAGCTATATCAGAGGATCTAACAAAAACACTCTCTCTCCCTCCAAGCCATACCTCTCTACTTGTAACAACATCTTTAAGTTTGTTAAGAAGGTGTAATTTCAGTAAATATAAGATTATGACAGTATTTCAACCAGCCCTCAGAGAAACAGGAAAAACCATGACTTTGGTGGAAATCCTTAAAGTTCAAAACCAGTCCTTCTAAAGGTGTCTATGTATCTGCACACACTTGAACTGGAATGTCACAATTATACTAAATATGACTTACTTAAGACTAGCTCCCAAAGAAACCAGTAAGTAGAGTATTCCAGTGCAGAGATAATTTATTATTTTGTTTATGCAAGGCCTAACATAATTAACTTTCTCACAGCTGACTTCTAAGCATTTCAGTCATAAGCCGATAAGTGCATCAATGAAAAAGTCATAATGGGTCAGATACTGATGTCATTCTGTTAACCAGTTTTAAGTCAAAACTTTCGGATTTTGTCTAAAAATTAAGTAAGGGTAAGTGACAACTGAGTATGATCTTCATTCCATGGACCAAATACTTAATATTCTGCAGCCTTTTTGCCTTTAAACCATCTACAAAAATAAGTCACTATTATCATTAGTGCAAGGTTCAAATGGCAAAGCAAACTGTTACAAGACTCAAGCAGTAAACTCACGGGAAGAGACACTAGAAATCGGTGTCAATCAATTCTCAAATTATATTCTCAAACTCACTCCATTAGATGATGACCTCTCTATTTGTTCAGTTATATGTATTAGTAGCTCTCATCAGAAACTTTATGAAAACCATACATCTAAGATGCTCTGTGGTCCTTCCTCTACAGCTTAGGGCAAAAAGATCATATAATAATTTTGCCAAACAGCCAGCCATCTACCCTGAAATGCACATTAATGCAGCCACAATCATAACATATTCCATAATATAATGTAATATAATTAAATGGAGAAAGCATTTCATTTAGAGCCAAAAAGATTTATTCCTGTTGAAACAGGCATATTTCACTGTACCACAAGTGTAAGTTCCTGTGCCACTTGGTGGGAGCTCAGACAAATTTAGCCATGAAAAATGGCTGCAGTGGCTTTTTTCATGAGTTACCACTTTCAAGAAATATGTTATTTTTTCTTATGGTTTCCTGGTTTAATCTTCTATAATCCACACATATCTGCATGTCCACATTAGACTCATTTATTGTGCTGAGGCTGAACAGAGACTGGTACACAGACTCCTCGGAAATACTACTTTTTCATGTTCCATGAGTTTTGAGAGCAGAAAGTGTCAAAATGCTTGTGTACTTCAAGTGTGACGGACAACTCTTCTACGATTAAGAATATGCTTACTCTTGCTTATAACAAAAATATATTCAAACAAGAGCTGAAGTTTTCAGCAGTTGATATCTATATGGCATTATTAATTCACTTCAGTCTACAAAAGACTACATTAATGACTTGAATTTAAAACTCTGCTGAAAACTGCTTTTCCCTGTCCTACCAGGATAACTGATGGATTTTCTGCTTTATAGGTGGAGGTCCAGAGGAACATTACCATGACGTTCCTTGCCTCTCAACCGGACACTAATCAGAATTTTGGTAAATGTTGTTATTTATGTGGAAATGGCATGGTGTGTGGGAGGGAAGTGAATAGTGTGGCAAGGAGACTTCCACTTTCTTGTTCTATTTACTTAATTCCTCCCAACCCTTCTTCAGCATTCTAGTTCTGAAAACTATTTCACCATCTAGTACCAAGAACATGCTAAGAAGTCTGCAATGTTTCTTTTTTCCTGATTTAGGTACAGAATTTCTACTCTGCTACAATTTCTTTTGAGGTTCCTGATAGTCTTAGGAAATTACCTTTCCCAAGCATCATTTTAAAAAAAATATTTAGAATAAAACATTTAAATCAAACATTTCTCTAATCAAAATCTAGAGGTCTCTTTGCTCCCCAGGTCAGAAAAGCTAAAGATCAGAAATGTGTAAACTGATTTTGTTCTACTTAGAATGAGTGGTCTGGATCAGAGACACCACAGAGCCTGTGTTAGGAAGCTTCATTATACAACATTAATGTAGAAAACAAATCCACAGTTAGGTTTTCACCTGCAACCTTTTGTTTCCAGTCTTGCAACTGAATGCCTGGCATTTAGTCATACTTAATAATTTTATTTTTTCCTCACAATTTAGCTTTAAAACTGCCTGCCTTTTGAGGAAATGTGAGTAACAGAAACCAGAAAACTCACAACACGCTATATTAATCAAAGCAGAAAATTCCATCAGTATATATAGAATCCCCAAAGAATCTGTAATATGGATCACGTGTTAAGAATGTCAGAGTTGGGGAGTGTTTCCTGCAACCCAAAAAAGGTTCATCTGGAGTTTCAGGAAAAAATGTCCTATGACAAATACAAGCCAGCATACCCTGCACGGCCCACCAGGAATAAACAGACATGGGCAAATCGCTAAGTTTTATAAACTACAAGCTCAAAGAAGTAACTTGCTTCTAAGTAGGAGTGGTAGCTGTAGTGGTGTAAGCCTGTGAGTACAAAAACTCTCTCCAGTTGTCGATAACTTGTGTTCAACAAACGGAAAGCTTTTTACATTCCTGTAAATAAAATTACAACTCAAAAATCAGTTATGTCATGATAGAGTTTCCTAAAGGACCAAGCATACTGCTTGAACGTCTCAGATGAAGAGACAGCATCAGCAACAGAAATAAATTCCAGTTTCCAAGGATAGATCCAGTGAACTGGTACTACCGCGCTATGGGCAAACAAAAGAGAAACTACAAAAGCAAAAATATCTGGAAGAAACTAAAGCAGGGCCTGAAACAGCTAAACACTTTGTGGGGAACATCCAATACAGGACCAGTAAGCCTGCACAGAAAGGTGAATTGCAGCAAAGATGTAAAGCATTAAAGAATAACAAGGCATAACGGAAGCCTGTTGCCTGGATATAGACCTGAACTCATCAAAAGACTTATGAGAGATACATACAAACGTATATCCTGCTTATCTACCAACACATATAAAGATGAGACTGAACCATCTTCGTCCGAACAAACATGAAAGAAACACCACTTCGAGAAAAGCAAGAGGACTGCTTTGGATCTGACCAATGTCATGGCTCTTCATTCTGGTTATTTCAGCCTAACTGTGATTTAGAACACAGCTCCTGGGACTCTGCCCTAAGCATCAAAACACTTCTGGTTTTGACATTCCCCAAAGTTCAAACTGTGCAAAAACATGTGGGGAAAAGCTTACATAAGAAATAAATAAAAACCATGCTATTACTCCTAAATACACGTAGTATTTTTATGTGTTTATACAGAAAACAAGACTGAAAGAGGAATGTTGTGATCCAAATCAGAGCCTCAGTGAAGAGAGATGGCTACATATCTACGTCGTAGCAATGAGTTCACCAAATTTTGGGAATCCTGAATGCCCTCAAGCTAACCTAACAATGAGTTTGCCATTCCAACTGAAAATATGTAGAACATTACATTATCAGAACATCCAATACAGTAATGTATATAAAGGATGTTTACCCCTTCCCATGTAAGAAGCGTAAACACGACTGCATCTTATAATTACTGTTAATCTATGAGTCACAGAAGCATAAACATTCTATTTGCTCAGCATGAAAATCAGATTCTCGGATGCACGTAGAGCTCTAAGGCGGACATCTTTTGTAGCAGTGAGTATATCAGATGATTTCACTGAGGAAAATAAACCGTTACGGGTTTTTATTTCCTTTTGCACTGCACCATCAACAGCAAAGGAAATGCGAACTGCTATTGATTTTTTCAGCCTACAGCAGCAAGAGGATCACTTACTAATTTCTAATCAGTTCTGCTTAGGTAAATCAACTCAAGGCAATGTAACACGTCATAAGTGTCATTAGGTCATGACTTACTCTCCAGGACAATTAGTGGTGACTTAAGACAACGGGGAAAACCACCGCTTGATTTGCTGAACAACATCTGGAGTTCACAAGGAAAAAAAGAGTTTCTTGCAAATCGAGCATATGTCACTATTTGGAAAATGACAGGACACCCCCCCACACTATGTTTTATAGTCTTGTCCACAAAGAATCACACTTTTAAATATAGAGACTCATTCTTACATTATTTGCACTAATGTTACAGAGATATAACTACTACGTTCAGAGGAATTACTCTTACCAACTCATGTTTTAAAATGAACTTTTAAATATATCTATGTCTATGCACACTTAATCTAATCTAACTGTACTGTTCACCTTTCATTCTTCCTGGTTTCCTAGAATTTGTTTCATGTCCTTTTTGTTTCTAGGTAGTATCTAATCACTTCTGTTCATACACTGTATGGCACATCTCACGTGTTATAATAGCTGGTTGTTGTGATGTGCATAGAATTACTTATTCAAAATAACTTTGTTAAGATTTCGTTAACAAAATCTAACTTGAGGTTAAATTTTTCTCACGTGGTTTTAATATCTTGTTACATCCTATACTGAGAAAGAGTTAAAGTGAACTTCACCTTGTATTTCAAGTTGAGACCAGTAAGGTATTGAGAAAAAAAGCTTTTTCCTCATACAAAGTAGTGCAGAGCATACCTATTGTTCATGAAATTATTTACCAATCAGAACTACTGTACTTAATAAACCTTAATTTGATTGTCTAAAACTAAAAAAGGACAAACGCCACTCCAGAGACCAGCTGCTTTATCAGCAAATCTGATGAACAGCTTAGGAGAGGCAATCCAGGAAAAACCAGGTACACTAAGGAATACGTCTTAAGATGTGACTCATTCTTTTGCAGCAGCTTCCCTTACTGAATTCCCAGGAATTCCTCCGTATTTCAGAACTGACAAAAGGCAACAGTCATCTAAGGGCATTCCCGAGAACATATGGGATCAGTTTGTTACTCAAGTCTTACGCAGGTCAAATTTCCCTTAAGTCAGTGGTGTTTTCCTCAGGGGAGTGCTAGCTTTATCCAAAGCACTATTAATACCAAATTTTCAGTAATCAGATGCAACGCTTGATTTTAATATACTCACCCAAAACCACAAATATAACTGAATTATAAAGTATTCTGTTTGATAGCTAACTAAATTTCCTGATGTTTGGTCTAAGGACATCACTATCCCATCTGTAAACATGGGATTTCCGAGTTTCCTTGCAGTTTGCTATTTGAACTGGCAGGAAACCAAACAGATTTCTCCATCACGAGGCCTTCATCATACATTTCTACAAAATATTTTGACAGTCAGCAAAAGCAATCTTGTTCTAAATTTTTCACTTAGCTCTGGCTGTAGCACAATGATGCTGAAAATATAAAATGAAGTCTATGTAGTTTTTTCACTTTTCCTACTAATGTATACGAAAACTATAAAGCATAGGTATTTTAAAGCAGGAACTTTACTTTCTTCACAGCAAAAAACGTCTTAAGACTGTAGGATATAACTCTGTACAAGTAAAAAACCAAAAATTGTTTTCCCTCAACTTCCACTGATTCTTCACTGTCCTTAATCATGGGTTATTTACCTTATTTATAAGATGAAATAACAAATACACCACAGACCTGTACCTTAGGCAAGTGTTCTACCCTTCTCTGTCACACAGAATCTTCTATGCACATAAAATTCAGTTATATTTTCAGAAATAGCTAAGCTAACCAACCATTTTGAATGTATTACTCCTAATCTTTTGGATAACCCTTTCAAGCATAACTGAGGTGACAAAATAACAACTTTCCACCTTGAAAAAGCTGAATTGAATTGTAGGATAACTAATCTTGGGAGGGGCCTCAGGAGGTCTCTAGCCCAAACTCACGCTCTAAGCACTTCCAATGTTTGACTGCCCTTACAGGAAAATAGTTTTCCTTATATTTGATTGCAACCTCTCTTGTTCCAACTTACGCCCTTTGTCTTCATGAAGGGCTGAAATGTTGTATCTTGCATTTCATATGCACCAGTATCAGGAGGCTTCTGATCCATCACCAGTGGAACTGAGCATCTTGACTTTGAAGTTCAGTATCTTCTCCTTTCATCATGTTCGATTCCTGTAAATTCTTCCACACAAATTCTTCATTGCTATGTCTTTTTATCCTGATGCCTACGAGTAGCTAAGGTGCTAACACAGCAAGCCACTCTCCATCACACTGACTAAAGTTGTCTCTTTTTGGCCCCTCTACCGCTTGCATGCAGTGATTTTCACTTGCCCTGTAATTGGACAGACGTGCTTTTTGGTCCAGAAACGTCTTCCACACTTGTGCTGAACCCAGTGCAATTAAGGCTGTGTTGTATACATTGTATACATACATACATATACACACAATAAACTTTATTACAAATAATAAATGTAGCATATGTTTTATTTTTGTACCAGTTTAAGGATTTTTCCTCCTAAGCTGTTCCACCAGTATGATAACACAGACATAACTAAACCAATCCAGAAAATACTTCACATCAGTCCAGCTTGCCGTACTCCCATCCTCCTATGAGAAACACTGCACCAGCATAACCTCTCTAATAGCTATACCCTTGGTTAACAGGTTCTACTTCTAATGCTCCTAATAAAAAAGTTACCCACCACGGGGATGGCCTATAGGCACCTGTTTGTTCAGGGTCAGGCAGCTGCTTTTACCCTCATCAACTCCACCTCCACCTGCAATCCTGGGGGTATAAACACTAGCTGATGACATGAATTTTGATGATGGGAAGATTTTGGTCTCTTCGAAGTCTTTGCTAAGCAAGCTTCTCCTCAAAGTCCACAAAGGTGCGCAGCCTTTGAGGAGAGATGTGCCTGGGTCCGAAGCCGTCCTGTTGCTACCGATGCACACCCAACACACTATATAGGATTTTCTGGGCGTTTCTTCACCGTTCGCACTGGCAAAGCCTGAGCAGAGCCTCTCCTGCTGCGCCTGCACGGCCGCCCCCCGCCTGCGGGTGAGGGCCGGGCGGCGGTGGCAGGGCCGCGGGCAGGAGGCCGCCCCGCCAGCCGTAACCCCTCCCTCCGGCCCGGCCACCTCCGGGACCTCTCGGGGAGGCGGAGCGGGACGAGCGGCCCGGCCGCGGGGGTCGCCGCCAGGAGGGAAAGTCCCCTTCCGAGCCGGGAAATTCCCGCAGCGGCTCCGACTGGGACGCCGCGCTGAGGGGCTTTCGCAATGCGGGGCCAGCCCCGTCCTCCAGCCCCTCGAAGGACCCTCGCTGCCCCTTCTTCCACCTCAGCGGTCTCTCGCCGGTCCCACTTTCACCATGACCCCCCACCCTTCTTCCCCCTCGTTCGGCCTGGAGCCCCCTCAGCGGCCCCTCATCCTCCCCGGACCCAGCTCCCCCCTCAGCGGCCCCTCCCTCACCAGTCTCCCCCCTCATTCACCTCAACCACCTCCCCTCAGCGGCCCCTCCTTTCCGCCCGGAGTTCCCCCATCCCCTCAGCAGCCTCCCGCTCGCCCCGGGCCCCCTCTCTGGTTTCAGCCCGCTCCCGTTCCCGTTCCTTTCCCCCCCGCAGCCCCCGGCTGCCTTTTCCTCCTCTTCACCCCTGGCTGGGGTTCCCCGGCCAGCCTTGCCCCCGGGGCCGCCTCCCGCGGCGGGGTTCCCCCCTTCCGCAGAGGCGGAGCGCGGCCCGACCCGCCTTGCGCCGTAGGAAAGCGGCGGGGAAGGGCAGCAGGCGGGTCCTGTGAGCCCTTAAAGAAAAGCGGCCATCCTCCTCCCCTGACGGGGAAGGCGGAAGAGCGAAGCAGCAGCCCCGGCCCTGGCCCTGCCTGGCTCCTCTTCGGGTTTATATGCACCTGGCCGGATTACTGCTCGCCTTGGAGAAGAAAGAGAAGGGGCAGCAGCGTGACCACGGCTCACCTTCCCCGGCCATGTGCTCGGTAAGCGAGGGTAGCAGTGCAGAGCCCTTGGTGACCCGCTTCAAACAGGTGGAGGAGACGCTGGAGAAGCTGCACCGGGAGAACAGGAGCTTGAAGAACAAAGTGCCTCGCTACAACGCCCTCTGCACCTTGTACCACGAGTCCGCCCAGCAACTGAAGCACCTCCAGCTGCAGCTGGCTGCCAAGGAGGCGACCATCCGGGAGCTGCGGAGCAGCCTGGCCCGGCAGCAGCAGCCGGCGGCGGGCGGCGAGGCGGGGGCGGCGGGCGCGGAGCCGGCCCGCTCGCTGGTGGAGAGCCTGCTGGAGCAGCTGGGGCAGGCCAGGGAGCAGCTCAGGGACAGCCAGCGACTCTCGGCGCGGAGAATGGAAGCTCTGAGCCAGGTAAAACCGCGGCTGCCCTCGACATGGCGCTGGCAGGCAGCGCCGCGCCTCCCGGGGCGAGGGGGCGCCTGTGCGCCCGAGGAGCGGCAGCAGCGTTCAGCCCGGGAGCGGTGTTTCCGCGCTCCTCTCTAGAAAAATGAGTAATTTAAGCTTAGTAAGGCCAGGATAAATGGAGGATGCTCATTCGCGTTTATGGGTGACACAGCTTGGTTGAGGTGACTTGCCCGGGGTGGCAGAGCGAGCGGGTGGTGGCAGAGCCCGGACAAGAGAGCGAATGTTTTGACCCCCGCAGTGCAGCGCTGGTGCGTTTGACAGGTCTGGCTCTGTCGCTGTGTGCCCAGAGCGGGACTCTGCCCGAAGCAACTCCGCCATCTGTATCCAGCAGTAGTTCCCACTGCCCTCAGTTCAAGAAGCTACGCCATAAAATCCTAAAACAAAAACTTAGCCTGGCATTATAAATCTTTGTGCAACTATTTCCGCAAGGAGAAGGAAAAATAGTAAAACCCCATAAATTTGGAAGTTCCATATTACTTACTGAAGACCCTCCTCTTTACCAGATGCAACAGTTTTATCGTGTAAGATAAACAACTGATGCCACCACTTTTTCTATTAAAGTGTTTGGGTTTTTTTTTTTAAATACACTTAAAAATGGATTTTTGTATTGACATTAAGGCAGCACGTTAATACTTGGAGAAGTAACTGGCAAGTCTGGATTGTGAGGAGACAGATTAGGGAAATTGGTATCTTTTATGACTGAAAAAGAAGTCTCAAAACTGCATACCCTCCCGTCCACCACAAATGCTGTTTTTGTTACTGTCATTAAGACTTTCCCATGTTCAGTCTGAAATACGTAAAGAATTTTAAAGCGTTTCTTTCTGTATGAAGCTGCATAAAGGAATTTCCAAACCGAGAAGCAGTACTTAAAATTGAAACAAGTATTTTTGTCATAAGTAATCTCTTGACCTAATGCTTATACAAAACATTTTCCATATATGACAGTCACCTAAAATACATTTAAATAAGTTCAAGTTTGGAAATTTGTAATAAGAGATGATCTTACTGACACTTTGCAAACAGATGACAAACATGTGGTATCTGAATATATTTTGAAGTCTGATGCTGCATGTCTTTCATCTATAGCAAAGGGGAAATTTAGCATGATGCTAAAGAATTTAAACATCAGTAATAAGAAAAAGTGCTATTCTGTAAGTTAGATATTAATTTTATTCTTTTTAGAAAGAAATATTTTATGCACAATCAGAAACACTGAAACCATTGACACTAAAAATAACAACAACAACAAAGAAGACATTTTGTGAAGTCAGGGCCTACTTGCTGGCAAAGAAGAGTGCTCCCTGTGATTTACAGCTCCATTAGCACTCCTAAAGAACTGGAAGGGTAGAGCGAAGCTTGTACCTGTCTCATGGTCTATGCTGGCATCCAGGGTATCATTGATTCTGGAGGAGCAGTGCTGCAGAGGTTTCTGTTACCAGCATCCACTACTTTTTGATGATATCAAGCACAAGCTGTTTTTGACAAAGTCAGGACTGGTGTACTTCAGATGCATGGTACTACAGAGTGGTTTACCCCAGTAAGCAAGCAAAATTCTTCCTTTTCAAAACACCTGCAGAGACATTAACTTAATGCAGTGCAGGTGGTCCCACAGAACACAGAGTAATTCAACAAGAATGTGCAGCAACAAGATACACAGCTGTTTTCTAAGAGTACGTCAGACCCCCTTGCATACCTTGGAGAGTCAGCTATGGCCAAAGCAGAGTCATTGCTGCCACACAGACTTCATTTTCTGTTTGCTTGTCCTTACCACTCATCCTTTCCTAAGTGGTAAAGTTGCTGCTTTGTCCTTGTGACAGTGTCAGGCAATGAATACACTTCACTGGTTTTTGATAAGATGACTTTCCAGTTCCATTTTTTTTTTTGAGGAAAATCTTTACTATCTGGTAATTTAGAATGCAGGGCCCGTGAGCATTTCTCAGTCTCCATAGTTATTCCTTTTAAACAACTTTGTTTCTTCTAAGTTCCATCTTTAGTTTGTTGCTGTTCTATATCTCTTCATAAAATCTTCCTGAATTTTTGCTTGTGATTTCTTCATTCTACTGACTAGGAGGTGCTTGTGTAGCTGTCCAAGCAGTTCTTTATTTTGATTGACTGATCTGTCAGTTCCACAGTCGAGCAATTATATAGAAATGAATTGGATTTATTGTACTTTTTAAGTACTTTGCAGTAAGTATAGGAGCAATATGGAATTACTGCAATATGGAATTCAGTCTTAGACATATTTTGGCTTTTGGGTTCACTTTGCTTTCAAATAACTTCTCCTCCCCCTTATGTTTAGGAAGTACAGAAGTTGAATCAGCAGCTAGAGGAGAAAAATGGAGAGATACAGCAGATGATAAATCAGCCTCCATATGAAAAGGAGAGAGAAATCTTACGCCTTCAGAAAAGCCTGGCAGAGAGAGAGAAGGCTCAGGCCACCAGTGATGTTTTGTGCCGTTCACTCACTGATGAAACTCACCAACTTCAACGAAAATTAGCATCCACAGCAGAAATGTGTCAACATCTGGCAAAATGTCTAGAAGAGAAGCAAAGAAAAGAGAAGGGGAATTCAGATGACCAGATACCTACTGAAAGATCTAATCAGGTATTCTTACTGCTACTATGTTTCTTTAAAGTCTTATTAGCTTCTGAGGTGTTAATTACAATGTGATAGTTGTAACTGGGGAGTGGGGAGAAACATCCCTTTAAATAATTTCATGTAGAGTGAAAAGACTACCATGGCAAGCCCTAAATAATTCTGAGAACCAAAAATTGACAGCTGCTTCCACCCTAAATCACTTGCATTTTGGCCATCTCATCATCAGAGGCTTTTTTTGGAGAGGGGAGGATCTTGACAGGTCCCTTCAAACCTCAGCAATTCCATGATTACAATTCTTCTCTGCATATACAGGAGCCAGTACCTTCTTTACACTGCAGCATGCGTCTGTGCATCACTAGATGGTGCTGTGCTTTTGAAGGTGGCATCTCCTGATTACTTGTTTAAGCATCTAAATTGCAAAACAAAATAGATATATTTTAAAGTAGTATTTATATTAAGAACTCTATAGCACGTGGTCTTCTCAGACGCCCCCCCCCGTGGTTCCCCCCAGCCCCCCAGTGCAAGGCAATGTTTCTCTCCAGCAGGGTTGTTAAGAAAAATTGCTTCATTATAGGAAGGTGGCAGAAATACTGCTAAGGGGCACAAAGAAACAGCTGGATTTTGGCATACTTTGCTAATGGCTGTGTGGCTTTGCTGCATCATCACCTTAGCTGAAGCTTTTCAGCAAAGGGTAGAGGTTGATCATGTTGTTCTGTTGTTCCAGAAGTCATGATGTTTCAGAGTCTTTAGGTAATTCATCATAATATCATAAGGAAAAACATTAGAGGTGCTACCTCCAGTAACAGATCAAAGTATTAAGTAGGATGCTACAGCCATTTCTCATAAAAAAGAATAAATCTGTCTCATGCTTTTACTGTTACGTAGTGGTAATGCTGTGTTTCACATGACCACTCATCTATTCTTTTATGGTAAACTTTATACATGCTCACTTCTACTTTGTAAAACATGGAGCATTTCCAAAGCAAATTTATCCACCTTAGAGTTACCTGTAAGAAATAGTTAGAGGTTGACTAGATATATGAAAAAAGGACTTAAGGGACTTGAAGCATTTGGTATTATCATATTTTACGTGTAATTGATAGACATGAAACTTGATTGACTTCGATATATGTAATAAGTAGCTAACCTTGTACAGTGGGGACTTCCCTGTTGAAGAAGAGAGATTTCAGATGCAATTACTAGCTGATTCTAGGGAATTTTGTACAAAAGTGTTCTATATTACTCATGTACACTGGGGTTTTTTTAAGCAGATGTCACAACTGTAAAAAAAAAGGTATCATTTTAGTCAATTATTTAGCAAGCAGGGTTTTTTTTCCCTCAGTAATTTCTTCCTAGTACTGGCCAAAATTGACAGTAATAACAAAGCAAGATGAAGGCATCTCTGTGTCTTTGTCGTGTATTCCCCCACTCCCAACAAGTAGTTTCCAAGGAGATTGTGTAAACTGTTAAGCTCTGTTGTCATCAGTGTAGACCCTCACACATGTAAAACGTGTGGTATTTTTCTTGTTACCTTTAGTAGGCTCAGAATTTGGTAAAACAGATATGTTTTTATGACACCACACAGATCTACTTAAAAGCAATATGAAGGTGGTAAAAACCTGAGTATGCTTTTGCCCTGCTTATTAATAATAAAAGCTGTAGACTATACTATTAGTATTTAGAAATATACTATATAGAAATAAGTAGACCTAGATGTATGTATGTTTCACTGATAGCAAATAGTTTTAGAGGCCTTAAAAAAAAAAGATTACTTCCAGTTTAACAGCATAGCTAAGTAGCATTTGAGATTTTTATGTTAAAGTAACACTTCCTTTATCTGAAAATTATAGCTTTTAGACAATGAAACTTCACTTCAAGCTTTTATCTGCAACCTACAAGATGAAAACAGGATGTTAAAACAAAAAGTAGCTCATGTGAGTACTTCCATTCTGTACAAGATTAAGACTTGATTGTTTTGAATTACAGTAAATTTGGAATAGGTAAGGCCTGGTTAATCTAGTTAAATGGCAGTTTAATGCAACAAATTTTTTTTTAGTCCTTTGAACATGGCATATAGTCTTTGTTCCCTTAGCTAAGAACAACTTATTACATTATTTTTAGTGTATTGGGGTTTTGTTCTTAAAAATACACTGCAGAAGAAAATTGGTTTTGTGTTCCTTCTATGCATCAGTATTCCACCTTGTGGAGAACAGCACTAGGCCCAGGGTGACCGCCAACCCCTCACATTCCATATTATTTAATGCTGTCCCTGTGGATAAGCAAATGGGGAAGGCTGCCTGTGAAGAGCCTGGCTTATATCATGATAATCTTCGGCTCTCCTGTAAAGTGGCTTATCTACACTCAGCAGCTGAGTCAGCATATTGTATTATCTTTTACAGAATTTTGCTCCTGCATATATAGACAGTCTGTGAAAGCTTGGAAGTTTGTTTCTGTCTTCATGTTCTTCATGACTCTCCTGGGTAATCTTTCAGGTGGAAGACTTAAATGCAAAATGGCAGAAATACGATGCGAGTAGGGATGAGTATGTGAAGCGACTCCACTTGCAGCTAAGAGAGATGAAGTCACAACTGGAGCAGCAGCACGGTGTAACTTCAGCACAAACGAATTCTGACCTGATGCACAAGGAGATCTTCCGGTTAAACAAGCTACTGGAAGAAAAAATGAATGAATGCATAAAGACAAAGAGAGAATTAGAAGATGTGAAGAAGGCTAGTGAAGGAGATAATGAGCGCATACAAATGCTGGAGCAACAGGTCATTAAGTTTCTTTTTCCTAGAGGTGGGAATTCTTAGTTTCTCCCCAGACCACTGAAGTCCAAGGGGGAAGAAATGAAATTATTTCTTTTGACATTTGCCACTTGTCTTGCCACATTTGGCTACGCAGATACTTAACGACACTGATTTAAAGGAAACTCACTACTTAAAGAACTGCATGCAGTTCTTCTGGTTTTAATACAAGATATGAAAGATCTGAAAAAGAAATACAAGTACCTTTAAAGTACAGATATGATAGAGAAGATAATACTGGGATTCTGGGAATAAGTATTTACAAACAAAGGAATCACAGCCTCAACTTCTTAATCTAACCTGCCAATACTCTAATTTATAAAGTATTAACATAGTAATTCTTTTTCAGGTCCTAGTTTATAAAGATGATTTCACATCTGAGAGATCAGACAGAGAACGAGCACAGAGTAAAATACAAGAGCTTCAGGCAGAAGTTGCATGTCTGCAACACCAGCTAGCAAGAAGACAGGTAAGAAAGCAACATGCTACTTTTTCAATTAAAGGATGTCAACAGGATTCAGGACTAAAATATACTTGTAAATATATTTAAAAAAAAAAATCTTAGTACTTCTAAAACTATTTAAGCTCAGTGCAGCTATCAAAAACTTACATTATTTCATAGTCATTTCTAGTGGAGGTGCTTCCCAATAGATGCATAATACCCCTTTCCAGTCCATTTTCCTTCTATTTTGGATCAATGTGAATTCTTAGAAGGAAGAGAAGGACAGCCAGGGCTCTTGTAACAGTGGCATCTTTAAAGTAGCATACTGCCTATATTCTGTGTTTTCCACAAGCCTTCTTTACAATTATATTAATAAAACTTAACATAAATGCATATTTTATTTACAAATCTTCTGCTAAAAACATGAGCAGTGTTTCAGATAAAGGTGATAAAATATTCTGTTGAAGACTATCTTTTTACTGCACCTTTTTCAAGAGCTCCTCTTTCTCTTTCTAGGACTCAAGAGACACAAATAGTCATTTCAGAGTTCACATTGGTAACCAAAATCATATGTACGTACAGACGAATGTTGAACATCTACGAGGCAATAGCCCAGGCCAAACAGGCATGAGAAGAACATCTTCACAGTCTGAACAAGCTTCTCCTCCCGTGGACAATGGAAACTCAGGTTCCGAGGGCAGGGCACAGGGTGAGCTTAGATGCCCTCATTGTATGAGGTTTTTCAGTGATGAACTCAGCGATGAATTCCTCAAGCATGTTGCTGAATGTTGTCAGTGACGACGTGATGTGAGGCTTGTAAGTCAATCACTACTTTAAAGACAGTAAACTTTGCTCTATGCATATCTCCTACAGTCCTAAAACAGAGTAATTGAAATGGACAGCTCTTAGGAATTAGGAGGATGAACAATATCTACCTCTTACCTGATTTCATCTTCTCTTGGACTGTATGAAAGACGTCAAGAGAAAGCAAAGTGCTTTTATGAAGAATTATTTTTGACAACTACGAGGAAGGCAAGCATAATGCAAATTCTACTACAAACTAAACTGAAACTTACAGTGGTAGTTGGCTTCAGAGTGCAGCTTGACTCATATTCGAGTCTAATTCTTGACAGCAGTCTGAAGGCTTGTGAAAAAAAATTACTGAACTTGAAATCTTCCTCCTCTTCCAAAAATGTAGGCTGAAGAACGGGGGAGGAACACTGGCAGAAGATAGGAAAAATCTTACTGTGCTTTATCTGGATTAAAAGCGAAAGTATTTTCTTGTCTATTGCGGCTGAACTTTCAGACATCTCATCTGAAAATCCTTCTGTTCAACTGAAATCAGAAGTGAAGAAAACATAAAGGGCTGGTTATTGACTAAAACTAGCCTGTCGTTTTGCACAGAAACAATGTACAGGGATATTTATTTTTTCTGTGCTGTAAGTAACTATTTTACACATTTGTAAATGTGTATTTCTGTAATTATTGATTGCATTCCTATTTTACCTAAGGATTATTTTTATAATAAAAGTGATTGTGCAGTGGCTTTACTACATTAGTAAAGTGGTCAAAAATCTCTCTTTCAGTGTAAGTATTTAAATGTGAAATAGTCCCAATAACTATACTAAGGGCTAACTAAATGTCATAGTTTCAGATATGAGTTATTTCATTACTTCAGTGATAACCAGTGTCTCAGACTATTTTCAAATATGTTGAAAAATCACTCCTCATTTATGAGAGGAAGAATGACCTTTCAGATGCACAAGAACACATTTAACGCCCTAGCCTGCCACACATCTGGGATGATGCTAATGCTAGCTTAAATTTCTTCTTATCCTATCTACACTGGAGATAACATCAACAAATAGCAGGGGACTGTTTTGAGAAGTATCAGAAGTTAAGGTGTACAAATGTAACAGGGCCACAGGTTTTTTCAGCCTTGGCTCCAGGTGTTTCTCACCATGTCAGAGCCAGAGTTAAGGATGGGATACAAAGTAAAGGCCTGGTACAAACATGTCCTTTCAATAATTAAAGAAAACTTTGTGTAACAACACTCTTGTCGCTGCTCTGCTTCCTTCCCAGTACTACACTTTAGGAGGACTGTGGATATTTTCCTTGATACTTCCTTTTCACGATCCTGTTACAGCCCTAAGGGAAGATGATGGTTTATGCCAATGTTGCCTTAGGTGGGACTTTACCAAGAAAGATGCATGGGCCATTGCATGCAGCGTGCAGGTGCAATGGTTCTTATTAATCTAATCTTTAACTGATTGCAAACCTGTGATTGATTACTAGCTTGTTTTTCCCCAACACAACATGCACAAATATGCAGAGATTTTTTTTTTTTTTTTTTTTTTTTTTTGACCATTTT
>VFFE01006783.1:318891-400476 GCA_008921705.1 Burhinus oedicnemus | reverse complement strand
TATGCAGAGATTTTTTTTTTTTTTTTTTTTGTGTGTGACCATTTTATATATCGCCTTTTAAGGTCGTAGAGATCAGATGCAGCCCACAGAATACAGGCTGAGAAACATATGATTAAACTTCCTGTGGCATAAGCTAATCTTACGTTTTCTGACTGTTCTCACTAGACAAGCCCTGTTTATGGCTTCAGTGTACACCAGTACTATATTGCCAGTGATTGATACAGCAGAATATGGACCTTTTTTAGTGATTCACATTACAAGATAGTCACAAACACAACAATAAAGTAAGATCTTGGCAGTGCATTGTTTTTTACTGCATTTGAGATGATCACTGTTTTAATATACATCAGTCAGAAGCTCAGGTCTGCTACAGGTTTCCACTCCTGTTAATCCCTGTGGGTATAGTTGGACAGACTGACCTAGACCTATTCGAAATAGATGCAAGAATTAGATACGAGAATCTGCAGTACACAGAAATTAAGTGTATCTATTCTTGTCATTTTAAGACCTGTGAATTAGTCCCCTTGTCAGAGCAGGGTTTAGAGTCCGAATCCTGGGAAAGGAGGGCACTTCAATGCTGGAAACTGAATATATCTCCAGAGAGGACCACACAGGATCAACAGACATAAGGAGGTGAAGTTATAGATCAAGCACAGATTACAGCTGCCACCTAAGGCTGTGCAATAAATGACTGGAATTTGAATACCCATGGCAAAAATCTAGGACAGATCTGCTGGTTTTCAGTATAAGAATACCTCACTTCAGGGTTATTTTGTTTTACCATTTCCTACTGAGTTTTTTTTCCAGCTGGTAAAAAGCCCTACCTATTTATTTCTTGCTTTGGCTTAACAAGAAACCAGTTACACACACTATGAAGAACTACCAGTGTCTTACATGCAAATGTTTGTTTCAGATTATAAGGCATAAACTATTCCTCCTAAGAAAACAGTGCTTTGACTTTTACGCTGAAGTCACTGAAGAAACAGTATAAAATCTTCACTTGCCCTCTCCTCATCAGGCAAAGCATACACACCAAGGCATCCCAAGCAACTACCACCACCACCTACATTCACAATTCAGTTTCCTCAACTTGTAGACCAGAATGCATAAAAACTCTCAGCTCCAGTGCCCCAACACTGAAGTGAAAGCAGCCATGAGTTACCAGGATTTTTTGAACCCTTTAAATTAAGGAAAGCTCCTTCGGGCCTCAGAATGGTTTATTTTGCCACTTGGATGGCTGTCCAAGTACTGCGTGTCTTGTTTGGTTAAATGGTAAAAGAAACCCAGCTCCCTTCCCAAAAGAAAGCCATGAAGGCATATGAGTAAGAAAGTAACTGCATAAAATGAAAGGAACTTCAATAGCATAAACTTTATGAACTTTCGTTATCCATTTTTACCACATGTTCACTGAAACACACATCGTCTGTAGAACTGCAGAAACAAGTCTTCACACAAGAGGCTCTTGAAACCATACAGAAAAACTATAAGACTGTATGGGACTCGGTTCCTTATTTGCTGTATTGGCAACAAAAGGCATCCAAGATAACTGAATCCTGTTATCAGGCAAAGCTAACACCCATTTAGGCTTCTGTAAATCTCTCATTGCTGGTGAGCAATGCCCGTACTGGAGAGGCATGCCAATACTAGAAGCAAGACAGAGGTACCTCTGTAGGTCCAGGGAGGCTGGGAGGAGGCAGGATAACTGTCTTTTCTGGGACTTGTAGGAATGAGTCTTAGCATATTAAGAGCTGCCAAGATGTATTTGTCCAATTACCTTCATGATTAGTCCATCCCTTCTCCTAAAACTTCTCCCTCATTACATTACCTTTCCTCAGTTTTGCTCTCCAAAGGAGCCCGAGTTCGGACCCAGGACAAGCTCAGAGCTCCTGAGCAGCTGTCTCACCAACAATCAGGTTTTCAGACCATATATCCTCCAAGTACTGGCAAGCTGGTTCTCATTATTCCTGTACCTAATTATAATGTACTTTGCTTGTGATTTTAAAGTAAATGCTGTTTACTAATAACTATGCTGGTTGCCAGGCAGAAGTAGGCCCTTAGCACACAGTTATGACAGCAGCTGTAGGCAAGACTGACTCACTGAATCTCAGAAAATACAACTGGGAGAAGCCTCAGAAGTTGGTCCCTACCCCAAAAGTCCCAAGGGAGAGAAGCTCAACAATAATGCTGTCTTCTGTAGCATGGGCAGTATAGAGCCTAAAAAGCTTCTCAAATCTTCTGCAACTTTTAAGGCAATGTCTGCTTCCCCCTCCGATGATTTAGGACATCACATCTTTTAAAACAAACCTTAAATGATGCCTCAAGATTAAGTGCTCACTAATAATAAAACCAACTACAAGAATAAAATTTGTTCAAGAAGCAGATACCTATGCTCTATGGTATTTTTTTTTTAAAACTTCCATTTCCTGTGGCTTCGCTGCATGTATATATATAGAAAGCAAGGGAAATTCCAAACAAGATGCCACACCATTGTACTCAGAACAGCAGTGCTTCTTATTCTAAAAAAGGGAAGTCTCAAATTCTTTTTCTACAAAATCTGTGTGAATTCAAAGTATGCTGTTGTAATATTTCCTAGTACCATGCTCCAGTAGCTATCAGCTGGGGAGGTTCAGCTAAAAACCTAACGCATAAGAATGCTTAAAAGGCACTAGGTCAAACCAGCAGGACCTCAGCAGAGGGATGGGGTATCAGGTTAAACACTCCTGCCTTCTCACCAGATGTCTCAAATTGCTCACTAAGGGCAAAGCACAGCCCAGCACCCTCATTGAAGCCTTCCCTGCCTTGGGCTGTCCTAGCTGGGGGGTCCAGCAAGGGCAGGTGGGGGTTTATAAGGTTCTGCAGCAACTGCTGAAACAAGGGCTCCTGAAAGGCACCAACTGTCCCAAGCAGCACAGCCTCTCCTCCTGCTGCTGCGCAGTGCGTTCTTCCCCTTTCTCTTTAGTACATCCACTTTTTTCTCCTCTTTTTACATTTACTGGTAAGAAGCTGTTGGTGCAGGAACTCTTCACAACGTGCACTGGATATGTGATGTCTATAGTAGCCGATAGCCTCCCTCAGGAGCCTGAGATATTTCCATAGCACATGGAGCTCCATTGTGAACAGCACTGAACCAGATGGCGGGTTACAAGACAGCTTATTTCTAGAAGGCACCAGAAAAACCCCATTTGAAGTGTGTACTCAGCTCAACCGTGCTTGTTCCCCTGACCGTCCTTCCCTGGGCCAGCCCTCCAGCATGCCTTCTGGAGACCTGGTTGATGGACAGGCCAAGCACTTGCAAGCAGGGCAGCTTTGGCTCCTTATGCTGACACTCACCTCAGTGTCACACGAACTCACCTTGCCTGAGGCTTTCACACTAATTTCTCAAGGAGTGGGAGGGAGGAAAGAGCAGTGGGACCCAGTTCTGCAGCGCTTGCAGATCCACCTCCATCCCCTCCCTGTCACCACTGCAACCCTCTCTCTCTCCTCCTCCCCCATCCTGCACTCACCCAATCTCTATGTCAAATCTGTCTTCATAGAAAAAGCGTGGTTGTTTTTTTTGTTTGTTTGTTTGTTTTTTAATTGCCAACAGACACATTCTGGGTTACATGCAAGTATCACAGGCAGCTTTTACAAGAGGGGCACGCGGTGTTACCAGGCAAGCCTGGTGCCTGCCCCCACCAGCTCTTTGGCCAGCACTAGCACACCCCATGCCTTTCTGAGCTTCTTGATTCCTGCTGCAACCAGACTTCCTCCAGCCACATCCCAAACTTCCCTTGCAGAGCCCAAAATGGCATGGCTGAATGGGACAGTGGGTTTCACAGCTCGATGTCCTGCTCCACAGCAGTTTGGACCTGAGTGATGCCTGGGGTTACCTTCACTGTTGAGACAGGAGCCCACACCAAGGGAATAACACTTTGCCAGCGCAGAAGGCAAGGTGCCAATCTGTGGTCTCCCTCCAGCTGTGCCCCCACAGCCCTCCCTGGACCAGGCCAGCTGCAGCTCATGCGAGCCAGCCACCTGCGCCTGCCACCTGGGCCCTGGGCTGGGAGGAGAGCCACTGGCACATGTACCAGCCCTGGGAGCAGCCCCACCATGACTAGTCCCACTCACAAAGCCCTGGGGTTTTTCCTGCTCAGTGCAAATCAGGAAGCATGTCTCAGAGCATGCTACAGGGCAGGGTCTCCATCTCTCGGGACACACAGTGCGGAAGGTGAGAGGAGCTCAGATCTCCTTAGACTCAGCTCATATGAGGGGGGGAAAAGGAGTAAAGAAAGGAGGTCAGACACCCACAGAGGAATCAGCCCTCATTCTAACCATCACCACCGCATCTCAAGGAAGCTCAAGCATCCAGGGAGGCATGCAAACGTCCACAGACATTTGAGGAAGAACATAATCTACCAAGAGAAAGGGGGACTTGGTGGGACGTAAAGTGACTTTTGCACACAACAGCTGAGCACAGCCTAAAGGAGCATCATACTCCTCCTTCCCACCATCTGAACTTGCCCTCAGTGATGCAGATCTAATTTAGTGGTTCTCAGCTCCTCTTCTGGCCTCAGCACCGAGCACCTGCTCCACCGTCTGCAAGGCCTGTTCTTACCTCCCCAGGTGGAAGGACAGAGCTTTCCCATGTGCCACCCCCGATGACAGCTGACAGGTGGGAACCAGACATCTCTGGAGGGAAAGGGATCTTCCTTTGATCCTGGCTGCTGTGATAAGGGGCCTCTCTGCCCTCCACTAAAACCAGTCCTAATTTGAGATCTAAACTTCAGTAGTGGTTGATCCTTACCAGCAGGAACATCTGTCACCCATGAGATGCACCTACTACTGGGTACATTTTAGGAACTGCTCCTTGAGTATTGACTGCTCTGCACTGCCAGAGCCACTGAGCAAGCCCCGTAAGAGACTTGGTGCAGGGTCCCTAGAAAACGAGCTAGAGTGGTTCCCATCCTTAATGGCATCCGAGACTTGGTTCGAGCACTTTGCAGAAGCCCACCTCTGCCCCTCACATGTCACAACAGGATAGTCAAAAGCAAAGAGCCAAAAGAGCAACAGCAACACAGAGAGGCAAGTTGGGCAGAAGTCCACCAGCACCCTGCATCTTCCAGAGCCCTCCTTACTCACAACAACCCCTAAAACACACTGTATTTTCAGGCAGTTAAGTGATGCACTGAATCAGCACCTGCTCCACACACTTGTGGTGGGCACAAGAAAGGATGTGTTTTTAAGGGGGCATCTTTCCATATGTTTATGTGCAGGCCCACCTGGACACAGCAGTAGGGAAGGTCTCCTTCCCAGTGACAGGTCTCCAGCAACACATGTCCTCTGCTACGAGGCCAGCAAACCTCCACCTGGCAGGGGCAAGTTGTACTTGTAGTTAAGGATCAAATAGATGCCACCTGTGAATGTACATGAGATGATTCTTAGGATGAGGGACATAACCCCTGTCACACCAGCGATGAAGCAGAGACGCACAGGAAGTCTGTCTGTCTGTGCTTCACTGCTGTACAATGCAGAGGAGGGGCATCACACCAAATGCAACTGCCTGGAGAGAGTACGAGGTCTAAATATTGTTAAAACTTACATCCATCAATGGCAGGAATGGGAAGATATAAAAGGCTTTTCATTTACTACAATTACAAAATTCATTAATGAGGTCCATGGTGATCTACCCTAATGCTCTTAATTGCTCTTAAAACAACAGCCTCCAAGTTACCAGTATTCATTTGTCTGGGATGCTCTGCGCTGGGTGTGCATGTTGAGAGGGGAAGAGATGTGAGAGTCCACAGAGCACATGAAGATCCTACAGAACAATGGCTACTGCCTGCGGGAAGAGCAAGCGAAATCCAGAAGACTAACCTCGTCACCACGGAGCCATGTCCTGACAGCAGCTTTTAAACAGGAAGCTGAAGCTCACAGTACCAGTAATTGCAAGGTCAGGCCTAAAATTAGCCATGAAAAGTAATCTTTTAAGAGAAGTTGAAGGGATACAGACGAAGGTAACACAGCATCTCCAGGGAGTGATCAAGGAATGCAGTGGTTTGCAGGGAATTTGAAACTTGGGTATAGCTTGCAATAGGCATGCATGTGCAGGTGCACACACTTCTCCTTGTGCTAAAAAAAGAAGGGATTTTAGCCTTTATTAGGGGGTGAATGATGCAAAATAAGCTCTGCCTCTGGGCTTGCACCTCTGTTTTTTTTTTATAAAACAGAGTTTTGACAGGTCCCCCATGAGTCTAAAATAGCTTTAAAACCACAAGTAATCTCTTTTAATAGGACTGAGGAGGCCAGGCCCTCTTTCTTTTCTGAGCAGTCCACTTACTGATCATCAGAGCCCACTTTTGTCCTATTCCAATCACACTCAAACACAGAAATGGTTCTCAGGATAGGACCCAGAGCCCATGACACTGGCCACGCCAGTTGAGTGCCTCTAATCACCAAGACACACAGCTTGGCCCCAAAAGCACCATATGATTGCCCTTCTTGCTTCTTCAAGTACCTCTTGTATTTAGAGAAGAGGCAAAAGAGGTGCCATCAAAAGGCACTTCATCACCAGAGGCAAGATCATCACTTTGCCACATGGCACCTGCGAGGTTTTACACCTTTTCAAGGCCAGTTTTCTTGCAAGAAACATATTGCAAAATATGCAGGACACAGATTGTGCCCCGTGGTGTGCTGGGAGCGATGGGAGGTCTCTGATAGCCCAGAAGATTTGTGCTACATGTAAACCAGGAATTTATCTCCTAGCAGAGGGGAGATGCTCTGCAGCACTCGCCACTGAGCAGAGAGAGTCTGGACAGGGTAGTAAGGTGGAATTTGTTTGAAAGAGATGCCAAGGCGAAGTGGTAGACTAGACCAGGGTGTTTTAGAGACAGTTATGTGCACTAAGTCATCTTTTTAGATGAATCTCTGTGGCCAAGACTAGGAGCCAGTGTGGGGTGCAGGCAGGCTTTCCCCTCCCACACAAGATCCATCCTTTGATAACTAGATGTGGAATCCCCTAAACTCTCTGTACGGTGACAGCTCCTGGGGAGGCACAACGTGCAGTGGAAAAAATAGATGAGCACAACCACCTCGTCACCGTCACCCAAAGAATGGGCAACAACTTATTTTGTGAACTGTTTTGAGGCTTCGTTTTGTTGCACCTACACACAGCGGTTGCACAGCACTGCACCCCCTCCTACAAAATGTCAGTCTTCAACTCCTAAGAATAACCATTAGGGGAGAAAAAATAGCATGTGCTGACCACTGGAACTCCTGTGCAGTGGGGAGTGCACTAGTCTTGCCTTTCTCCTCAACACAGGGGTTGCACTCACCTTGCAAGTTTCCTCCTGGTGGCATCTCCTTTGACAGGTGGTGGGCAAATATTAATTTTTACCTCTGTGGTTTCCAGGTGACTCTCTCAGGGAAAGTTTACTGGAGCTTTACCCTTCCTGAAATTGCAGCAAGCTGAATAACCACTTCCTCTTAGCACAGCTGAGGAACTTCAAACGTGCAGTGTTGCTAAACAGCGTGAGGACACTCTCCCTCCTGCCTGTGCTGTACTCTCTTGCGTGGATTAATTGTGTTACACACACTGGGCAGGAACAAGATTGGGAAATACTTGAGCAGTAAAAGCCACTCTCACAGCTTGGAAAGGCAGGCGAGTGCCACCTTTTATCTTCCCTGCAGTCAGCTTGTGCCTTTGCATTCCCAGCAGCTATGAACAACCTAGATCCTGCAACCACCAAAATTTGTACCTGGAGCTGTTTAGAGTCTAGGCAACGGAATGATTTCGAGTCAAGCCCCAAAAGGATGCCCGCACTAAACGTACTTGCACGTATTTCTGTTTTGCTGCAGCAGTGCAAAAAAAAAAAATAGTGAGAACAAATAATAACTTCTAACAGAGATTTTCACAAAATTGACCTCTTAGACTGCTTCCTTAAGCAGAGGGGCACATAATGTCCCCAGGATGTAGAGAAAAGGTCCCCGGTGTCTACACGTAAGAAGCTGGGCTTGTGCACCTCTTCAGCAATTCTTCTGAATCCTTGAGCAGTTTGTCTAAAGCTGGTGTTAATATTGTTATAAGGCTTAATATTAAAGCAGCTAATGTTTGATTGGACTTTAAAAGTCAAATTCCAGTCTCCTCTAAGCAGCTTTCAACTCAGGGAAGACAGAGGGCTGCGATTCATTTAAACACTAAGCTTTGCGGCATTCTGCAGAACACAGGGGCATCCCTGCAGTTTTTCTAGAGATGGTGCTAACACAAACCAGACCAAGAATTTTGCAAACAGTGCAACTGTTTTGACATCGTTTCAATGAGACAACCCTGTGATTTCATGGAGAAAGGCCTCAGCTAGCTACATTAAAAATCTCAGCCTGAGGTCACCCGTACAGCACTTTGTACAGTCACAGGCTACAGACTCCATCGGGTCTCTTCTTTCCGTAGTTTTCCACATTATTTAAATGTTTTTCCTCCCCGGGGCTGACAAAGAATGAGCAAGCAGGAAGGTCTGGTTCTGTACCTGAGTTGTCTCGGCTGGTTTTTGCAAGGACTGGCAAGCTGCATCCACCTGCACTTTTAGGCAGTCACCAACTCGACATGTCTGGGTTCAAGAGGGTAACGCACTGCTACAGCTTAAGGCTGTGCCCACATTTGAGGGTTATGTACTCAATCACAATGATCATGCAACTTTTTAAGTGCATTAAAAAACCCCGACAACTTTGAAAGCTATATTGACTAAAAATCCCAGCTATAGAACAATGAACAACTCTCCAGCACACCCAACCCCATCCCATTACTTGATGTCCATGAACAGGCCGTGGTTCAAAACCTGCCTTACTCAATACATCAACACATCATTAACACCTATTTCCAAATAGGCATGGTTTGAACAGTGAAAGTTCAGCCACTAATGTTCAGGGAACACTTGCAGTAGGGACACAACCTGCCACAGCCGTTCAGGTCTTCAGTGCACCAAACCAGTACAACCTGTAGCTACACAGTTATTTATACTGGTGCAATTACTCCAATTACTGATGCAATTGCTCATGAGTCAAGATGAGTCTGATCTACACAAGATGCTGACAGCTGAAGTACGTAACAGACTCAGACCCCAGCGTAAGCAGTGCAGGATCCTTTGCATCTGGAAAGCCAAAAACTCTTTGAAGCAAGAGCTGTGGACTACAGGTTCAGAAAATGTCAACTTGTGTTTGTATGTCTGGAGTTTGGGATTTCCAATCCAGCTCTTTGCAAGTGAGAGGTCAAAAATGAAACAGGATAATATAAACACATCAAAAGGCTATAAAAGGTTACTCATTTGGAAGCCAAGACTGACCACGAAGGAATTTTTAGGAAATAAACAGCAGCTTTTAAGCAAGCATTAAATCAATAATGGAAAATTCTGTATGCATGCAAGAGTACTGATAGGAATTAAACTTCACAGAAAAGTACATGGGCATGGAGCCAGCATCTAAAGGAAACACAGAAAGAAACTTACTGGAACTTCTGAATGAAGACAGCAGGTCTAGGCATGAATTATTTGTCTAAATCAAATTTATGACTGTCACAATCAATGGCAGCATTGCAAAAAATCACTGAATAGTTGAGCTTAGGGAGATGAAGGTCTGAAGGTCATCTAGTCCAACCCCCTCCTGCTCAAAACAAGATTCGGACTCTAAACCCCGCTGCCGTGAGCGGGGACATCTTCAACTAGACGCTGGTTTTGACCATCTCCAAGGATGAAGAGTCCATAACCTCTCTATGCAACCTGCTCCTGGGTTCAATCACCCTCACAGCAGAAAAGTTTTTTATTATGTTTAAATGGAATTTCATTTATTTCAACTTGTGCCTATTGCCTCTTGTCCTGTCCCTGGGCGCCGCTGAGAAAAGGCTGGATCCATTTTCTGTACTGCCCCCACATCAAATATTTATACACACTGGGAAGATCCCCGCCCTAAGCCTTCTCTTCCCCAGGTTGGACAGTCCCAGCTCTCACCTCTCCTTGTTTGATGGATGCTCCAAGGCCTGAACCATCCTTGTGGCCCTTTGCTGGACTCTCTCCAGTACGTCGATGTCTCTCTTGTACAGGGAAGCCCAGAACTGGACTCACCGCTCCAGATGTGTCTCACCGTCCTCCACCTGCTGGCAATGCTCTGCCCTAATGGCAGCCACCTTTAGTACAAGAGGCACACTGATGGCTTATGTTCAACTTGCCTACTAGGACCCCCAGGTTAACCTCAGCTTGAGGTATCTGACACCAGTGGAGAAAAAAAACCCCAGACAAACAAAAAATAAAACACTTACTGGTTTCGCTTAATTATTATAGTTGAAAAATAGACTTATTTCTCCCTTTCTCCTGCCCCCTTTCTGATCCCAATCCTGAGAGTGATTTTATATATTTATTTATTAACTGTCACATTCAAAGTATTCAAGATCTACAGGTAAATAAATACCCCATGGAGATACAGAGGAGACACCTAAAACCTCAGCTAAAACACTAGACAAAGAAGTAACACACTTATCTCAGGAACCAGTGCTGAATATTCAGAAAAATGTCATATATGGCCTGGTTTCTAAAACAAATACTTCTTGAAGTGTTTATAAGAAAGACAACACAGTCCGCTGTTGGCAGGGATGGAGGGTGAAGAGGAAGGAAAGAAATCTTCCACATTTTTTTGGCAGTCTCTAGAAATTCCTCAATTCAAATGCACAGGCTTGTTTTCAAAACTCGCCTAACGGACTGTTAGAAAGCGAGAGAGCCTTGAAAACCTGGGAGGTTTAACGCACGTACTTCTTTTATAACTAGGTCCCCTAAATCACAGCAAGTTAAAATCCTGACAGTATGGTTTCACTGTACATACATTAGACCCTCTCGCTCTCCTGGCTGGATATTGATCAGAGTTATCCCTTCTTTCCTGACTTCACAGGTCCACGACATTTGTATTTTTTTGCAACTTGTGAAGGTTTTATAGTAAGTATAACAGTACAGCAACTGTTTCTGTTCTTTTGTTATGTCTGATTTCCTCATGGCTCAATTGATGAGATTTCTAAATCACTCTCTCTGTAGCTGCTCTCCCATTTGTGAAGACAATGAATCACACCAGACCATGTGCAAACTAGTGGGTGACAACATAAAAATCCCTCACACGTATTGTCAGCGCTTGTAGTATTCCCTCCTCTGCATTACAACACTGATGTGGCTCCATTGCTCAAAGGTGAGGAAACAGCAGTGTTGATTAAAACTAAGCAGTCGTTTTTGAAACTCTCCCATGAGTTTGAGAGTGCATCATGAATGTGATCTGCAACCTCTGCGCTTTCCCAGGCTGCACAAAGGCAGCCCTGAGATGTTGATCTACATCTCCTGAAGAACTAGAGCAAGACCAAGCACTAAACACTTCTGTTCTTTTCTAAGCCAGGATCTGAACTGACAGTACTTACAGTGAAGAAAAGAAGGGCATTAATCACTACTGATGTTACTGAGTTTCTGATCTTTGAATGACAGTGAATCTACATATAATTACACCAAACTTCAGCATGTCCTTCTGAATCTCACTTGTGTGCATACCACATTCAGGACCCTGATATTAAACTAAAAGAGGAAGACAAAGGAAGGAGTTGGACCCTGACCAAGAGAACAGGACTGAATTCTGATACAAGAAGTGCACAGTTCCTGCTCTCTTTAGTAAAGTCAGCCATAACAGGGCGGTTAACACAACAAAGACGAGTGGTAACAAGGTAGCATGAACTTAAACTAGGGATTCCTTGGATACATTAGGTTTTTCAAAGTGACTGGGCTGATGCTAATCATCACAAAGTTTATAATAATTAAAAAAAAAAAAAGGCTCAATTTTTTTTTAATTCCCAAAGATACTCAGTCTCATTTGGGAAGTCATGGATGAAACTCCAGAAGCCCGGAAACAACAAACACCTTTAAAATGAAAACAAACTAATTTCAATCCCCCCTCAAAGGAACAAACAGATGATTTTTAAGTGCCTACCTGACAGCAAGGAGATGATTTATTCTTGACAAATCCATGTTGGCTGCTACTCATGGTCAAACTGATTGTTTCGTCCTTTTTCAGGATAACGGCTTTTGTGGACAGAAGAAAAACAGCAGGTATCATGAGAGATACTGAGAGTTTCAATGCCATTTTCACATGACATTTCAATAAGCAAACTGAAAAACATTATCTCAAGCAAAATCAGTCTGGAAGAATGTATCAGCAAAGCTCCTCAAAGATTGGTCCTGCACCTAACAATCGTATATTTTCATTACTACTTGGGGAATGGGACTGAGAAGACATATTAAATACACATGCAGATCCCAAACGAAAAGAAGGTGCCAGAGTATTAGTGAAAGGAATCAGAATGTCTTTGGCAAACAGGGTAGGTGGTTTGGAAAACGCTGGCAATTCAGCAAGGACAAATGCAAAGTTACGTAGTTTGAGGACAATGAATTGCACAAATATGTGATGAGGAATCACTAACGGGGCAATTCCTCAAAAAGGTTCAGAGGATGGGTTGAGTCACAGGCTGCTGCAAATAAGCCAGAAACCAAACTGCAGAAGATAAACAGGGAAGGTGTCAGCTGGATGTGAAGAAATCCCTCTGCTCCACGTTGTGTTAATAATGCGCAACTGAAGTACTGCACCGTGCTTTGTAAACTGTACATCAAAAAAAACATTCGGGGAGGGAGTGGGGAAGGAAATCAGACAAAGGACCATAGGACTTTAACAAAAGATTATAAAATATGACAACAGAGAAGAAGATTGATATTATCAAGAAGAAGATTATATCAGGAAGAAGTTTTTCACTATGAGGGTGGTGAGGCATTGGAACAGGTTGCCCTGGGAAGCTGTGGATGCCCCATCCCTGGAAGTGTTCAAGACCAGGCTGGATGGGGCTTTGAGCAACCAGGTCTAGTGGGAGATGTCCCTGCCCATGGCAGAGGGGTTGGAACTAGATGATCTTGAAGGTCCCTTCCAACCTAAACCATTCTATGATTCTTCGATTAAGTCCAGCTATATCCTTACAGAAGGCAAGGAAACCACGCAGCCTGCCTTCCAGTCTTTCCAGTACAGCAAATTTCATTAGTTTCCCTGATTGGAAAACTCCATGCAGTGTCTGCTTGGTCCCTACAAAAAGTTTCCCCCTATTTTCTGCCACTGTGTTGTGTACTTCCCTCCTACAAGGAGCCTTTGCAGCCTATGGAGCCTGCTGCAGCTCTCTGCCAGCCCTACCCTGCTCTGTGGGAGCATCTCCAGGCCCAGCACAGGCACTCCCAGGGATGGAGAAACCCCTCCACAACACTTAACTTGACCCTGAGGGTCACATGAGCTAGCAGCCACCTCCTGCCACCCTGCCCTTTTCAGACACAGCACACATCATGCAGTACTTCTGCAACAAACTGAAGAGAAACGACGCCATGCACCACATCCCATGGTTGCTCACTACATTGCCTGCAAAGAGTCTCCAAAATCCATGTATGCATATAGCAGAACAGTGTATATTTGATTAAATCACATGCATATGTGCATCCACATCTTGTGCTGGGCAGGAAACTTTCCTGCCGCAGGGTAGTGCTCTAAACAATAAGTTGTTCAGGGATGCCTCTTCCATCCTGTCCTGATGAAGTTTTTCCTCTACACAGGCAAATGCTGACAGGGGCTCAGACAGACTGTTTGGAAGGAGACCCGAACCTGCAGACAGGCCCACTCATCACCTCGGCCTTCTGGTTCATAGAGGCTCGCTCTTTCTGCATCTCCCCTGGAAGATCAACAGTTCAACTAAGCTTAAGTTTCAATAAAAGTTTTGGTTCTGCTAAGTTAGCTTTCTCCAGAAAAAAAACCCAGCTTTTCAAAACCTCCCAAGTATCCCTAAGCCTGGTATTTGCAATTCTTTTGAACGTCTCACCCTGTTTTCATCGATTCCTCAAATATTGCAATTTGGAAATTACTTGGTTCCATGCTCTGCAAAGTGCATGTCCAGGAGCTGTATCATTTGCACACTCCCTGCAATCCAAGGACACCATATACAGACAAAAATTTTGCGTCCCCATCGCACTAGTCAGGACTACAGAAACTACAAAAGACAAGAGATTTTGTTCTTCCAGCCTCCAAAAACCTTCAGCTACACAGATTCACTTGTGTTTTCATGAAGCTGCATGTTTACAAGAAGCTGAATCCCCTTTGCCAGCTCTTCAATTCCTCTTTGCACCCACCTCTTCCTTTCTCCACCCTTCCAGGCTTAACCTTTCGTTCCTCTTTTCTTGGCTCTTGCACAAGCTTTTCCACTAACCACTGCCACCTTAGGGATGACTGACATACAGACACCTATTGTATATGTAGAGTCGGACTCAGTGATTGCATCCGTCTATCAGTTTATACTTTCCTGTTCCTTGACACAGTGCTAATGGAGTCACCTTAATATATTTAATCTGGGCTGGGCTTTTATCAGCACCGATGACTAATGCAAAACAACTGGAGACCAGAAGGGGGTGGGGGGGGGTGGGGGGATGGGGGGGAAGTACACTTCCTGTGCCACCCCCCTATCTGTAACAAAAAAATCCCTGATCCCAGTGAACATAGTTCCTGGAATTTTAACGCCTTAATGCAATTTCTCAGGCTCCTCTCAGCCCGAGATCCACCCTCACAGCAGCAGGGCACTCCTGCTCTTAATAACAGAGACTTGTAGTAGTTAAAGCTCCTACAGTTGCCTTAAATCACAGCTGAGACTGGAGTGACTTAACACCCAAGCGTGACTCCAAGAAGCCTCCACTGCCAGGGACTACTCAGTGCCTGCGACGGGTGGGGAAGGTGCAGAGCACCTCGGCTCCAGCAGAGCAGTGATGGGGTTTCACCGCCCACAGTGTGGGTAAAACGGGTCACAGCAGGCAGCTGGATGCAGGCAGGTCTGCAGCAGCAGAATGTAGGCCAGCTTCAGAGCTTCGCAGTAACCCCGACTTGTCCAGTCTGGTGTTGCTAAAGCAGTGCCCAGCATTGCTGCAAAAACGGACAGCATAGAACGCCACTAAATTGGTGGACAAGTAGAAGATGAGTGGAAGGGCTGATGTGGAAGAAACACGGAGAAAGCAATCCCGTCTTTGGCAGCGCTGGCGAGAACTGCACGTCTGGCTTCACCTCCTGCTTCCCTGCAACATAGCCCTGCACAGGTGGAGGGTGGCTGTCAGAGCAGGGGAGAGACAGGGTGCTGTGTACACACCGCTACAGCCACCTCCCAGCTAAGGAGAGGTCTCTGGCTGCAGCCGGGTGCTCTGGCATGTACCCGAAACCAAGAGACATCTGCCACAGGGCTCTCTTCTGCTAAAAAGGAGAACACTTGAGAAGGCTGAGAAAAGTAAATAAGAGGGGCTGGGGATCAAAACAAAAGGTGGGAAAACAAAGGGGATTCTGTCTGATAAAGATGAGAGAGGAATGCCAGGTAAAGTCGTCCAGGAAAAGAATAAAAATCAAGTGAAACAGAAGAAAACGCATTGCATGCTTAATGCTGGCCTTGCATCGCAGCCCAAGCACAACACGACTTCACACAGAGACACAGCAGAGGGGCTGGAAGGTAACAGTCCTGCAGAAATGGAAGTTAAACACCGCAGACTAAGGTCTGATGTCATCTTTGACGTGCTTGTTATTTCAGGACAAGGGCTTGTAGAAAGATGGTATCTTTCACTGGACCAACTAATACCTTGGAAAAAACAGCTAAACCTCTCTCTCAGCTTGGTCTGAAATAGTATTTCATCCTTTTTCACATAATAAACACAGCCTGTCCCATCTTTCTGGGATAGCAAGACCCTAGCGTTGGTCTTACTTATGGTAAAGCTGAAAAACTAGTTAAATTTTTCCTCCAATTTTTCCAAAAAAGATCAACAGTTTCAGAACTCATTAAGATTCTTTAAAAAATTCATTAAAAGCTTCAACAATAGTACTGCAGTAATTTTCTCGTAATTTCACCTCCCAGAGCTTTCCTTAACACCTACATTTCCTAGCATACATTTGGACCCTCCAACACACTTGAACGTATATACATAAGAGATCTGATCCTAACGTTTTTGTAGGATCAAGGATGTATCGGCACATATCATTGACAGAGTTTCTTTATGCTACTACTCTCCCACAAAACCGAGAGTAGTTCACATCAGTAAAGCCAATGAAAATTCCTCAGTTGCTGCAAAAACCACAGCGCTTTCCATCCCTTAAGTCTGAGCTTGGGAAGGCTTCTGAAATCAAATTCCTCACATGCAGCACAGACCGGACTGTCAGGATCAGCTTCCTGTTTCCTTCTCAGCTTCTCTTCTTATAATCAAAAGAAGAAAGTGATTTGCTTTTGTAATCCTGAGAATTATCGGTATTCTGAAGCACGACTCGGGTGTTTTCCTTTGGAATCAGAAAAGGAACCAAAACAGTTTTAGGGAAGATTTTCCTTTCTGTTTCTCAGAGCTGTGCCATTTGGGAGGGGAGAGAGGAACGGAGGGAAACAGGCACAGAACTTGGAGAGGACCAATGACTATAACATATCACAACATAAAGTCATGCTCTCCCTCTCTAGCAAGTCAGCTTTTGGAAAAATCACAAATCCATGTCTTAACCAATACATATTGGGAATGTCCTTCCACAGAAAGTCTGAATTAGCACTTATAGGCAGAGTATCTTCTGTGAGTCATTCAGGAAACATTACATCCTTTGCCATTTCAAGGTTAGTTTTAAGCTCCCTGAACATATCACACCATACTTATAAATCCCTTCCTTGTCACCACTGTACAGCTTGAGTCACCTTCTAATAAATGAGATGCAGACAACATATAAAGTATACAGAAAGGGAACCAGATACAGAGATACAGAAAGGCTTCCACAAAAGGAAAGGTTAAATAAGCTCAAACTTCTTAAGTAGGTAGAGACACGACTTATGTCTGAGGTTTGTAAAGTCATGAGTGAACAAGGTGGTGAATGGAGGATTAGTAGTTGTTGGTTTTCATAATTCAAGAATTCAGTAACAAGTGGGAAAAAAAAACCCAAACCAAACAGTTATTGCGTAAAAAAAGGTATTATCAGATTTGGGAACTCGCTGACACTAGATGTTTTGGATGGCAAAAGGATAAATGGTTTCAAAAATGATCAGATGAATTGAAGGAAGAGAGGTCTGTTGGCTTCTAAGCACAAATGCAGCATCTGGCTCAGGAAGTCCCTAAATCACTAGCTGACGAAAGCCAGCAGGGAATCCTCAGGGAAATAAGATTAGAAACAGAGCAAATACATGGTCATCACTATATTATTCATTACTGGCCTCTGTCAGAGGTTGAACCTAAACTCTTTATCAAGGATTGCAGTTTTCACATTCTTGTATTAGCACGTAGAGAAAGAGAACAAAGTTCTGTATGTCCTCTTGTTTCTGGGAGATTCCTACAGAAAGCCCATCTTGGTCTGGAGGTTTGTATAATTGGTTTTAGTCTTGTTCATTCTAGCTGTCTCTGAAGATCTGGAAAACTGACATCAGAGAAAAGAAATCAGATCAGCAGATGATGTAATTCATTTTGATGACTGTAAATTATCTGCTGGTGCACATGTAACACCACTACAGCATAACTACGTGTAGGACATACTGAAATTACTAAGTGTCTGACATTGCATAATGCTCTTTTGCATCCAGATACCTCTTTACCCAATTTCTTCCTGTAAAACACACCAAATGAGCCAATCCAGGTAGCAATCCAACTGAAAAGATAGACATCCCTATGGTACAAAGCAAACAGAAATAGCTGGTTTCTCGCCATTCACCTGCCTTGCCTCCTTCCCTTAAAATCCTTTAAGAATTCTATTTTTTTATTGTAAAAAAAAACCCTAAACCATCAGCAGTTAGATTTTATTTTCAGGCCACCTTCAGCTAGTGTGTTCAGCAGAAGAAACAATATTTTGCTTAGTGTTTGCCATTCCATAAGAGTTGACCCCGGTATCATAATCACAAAGCAAATAGTCCAAACCCTCCAGTTTTCTACTGTTTCTTTTAAAAGTGACCTTTTTGAGGAATCCATTTAAATAGACTTACTATAAATGCATCATTTGATGAAGGTACTTGGAAGTAGTGCCCTTTACAACAGATATACTTGACTACAATCTGATTACATACCTTGATGATGCTAACAAGAGACAGGAGAGCTCTTAAAGGTATCTGTGGCACAACACATCCCTCTCCACCCACTCCACAGATCTGTTACAGAGTCTCCGAATGGACTAGAGGAACCTAAACTTGAAATTTTTAGTATCTTCTCCACATCCTCCACCCCCAGGATTTTTTCTCTGAATGCCCACTGAATAACCTGGAGGAAGACACACGTATTGTGGTTTCTCATCTCCACAGCAAAGTGAAATTCCCTTTGGTTAACCACCTGCTAGCTGTGTAACATGGCATTTGCTTCAGAGTTAACATTAACCAAAAGGCACACAGACACCACAGCTGTGTTAGGTTCACAAAACTCCACCGTTGGAGATTTTTACTTTTGAAAATGCAGGGACTTTGCATTTATTTGCTTGAGAAAAGGAGTAGCTTCCCGCAGTTCTTTGAACATGCTCCCCCCCCTCCCCAGTTTTACCCGGGTACTTTTGACCATGACCACGCAGGAGGACAGAATGTTCACTTCCTTCTCTGGCTCACTGAAATTCCCTGATTTCACCATGCGCAGCACGCTGCGGTGCCCGAGGACACGGCACATGAAGCTGAGAAGCTCGCATCTTCACGAGAGCCAGAGAACACCACAGCTGCCTGAGAAAGCAATTTGGACATTTCAATTTATTCAAACAAGTTCTGCAAGTAGCCATGAGCGGGAGCACGTGCACACACATAGGAACACACAGATTTATCATGAAACCTGGGGTGACAGCTAGAAGTGTTTACTGCCACAGCTATAAACTTTTTCTAGAACACTGGGTTTTTAAACTTTTCATATCACAAAAACTTCTCCACATCCAGCTTAACTTTTATTTGACCAGGGATTTTTCAAGTCATCCCAGGAATGAAACAGCAGCATTAGAGTCCCATTAGTCACTGCAATACCATAATGCCTCTATGTTACTTTAAGTGGAACATATTTTAAGTCTGTAATAAGTAGGTTAAAAAAATCCTCCTAGAAGTTAAAAGAATTACCTCAGGTGACCTATCTCAGTATTGACCTGGTGAAACTACCAATAACATCAGGAACTGAAATCCTGCAATTAGGGCTGAGGAAACCAACTTTTTTTTTTTTTTTTTTTTCATTTAAACAACTTTAAACACATCCACATAGCGCATCAGAAGAGCAGGAGTGAGTCTTGAGGTGTCCACCTTTAAAGCAAACTACCAGTCACATGAACCTCATGCAGAAATGTCAACTGCTTGTGTTATTACCCTGCTACCTACCGCTGAGCAGCTCTGCTCATGTCTGCTCAGAGCAGTCGGAAGCAGCATTACTGGGAACTGCAAACACAGAGTCACATATAGCTCTTCATTCCTGGAGGATAAAGCCCATCTCTGGAAGTGCTCCAAAGAGCATCTTTAAACACACCAGGCAACATGACCTTGCAGGGGCAGTTTCACTCCTTCATTCACTCAGAGAGCTAACCAAACCCTCTCCTCTCCCCAGCCTCCTCTGACCATACAGGAACAGGAGAGGATTTCTCATGTTTCCTAGACAGGAATGTGGAAACGTCACTCAAATCCACGCCTGAGAAGTGCTGATGTCCAAAATAAAATCCCTGGACGTTAAAGGCTGTTACAAAACCGTAAGCATTCAAGTAACCCCAAAGGGCTGGCGTCACTCTGCATAACGAAGAGGACCCAGAAGCAATGTGGAAATTCCATCCTTAAGTCATCGACTGCGACATCCTCTGGCAGTTTTCATCACTAGTACCTCACGTCAAAAAAAAAAAAAACCCACCAAAAACAACCTTTCATCTCACAGTGTGGCCTCTTTTATGGCTTGTTACTTGAACTGTTATACGTGCAGGTTTTTTCTGGTTCAGCGTGCAGCCAGAGGGCCGAGAGCTTTTTTTTTTTTTTTTAAAAAAAAGCAGATTTTTAAATTCTTCTGGGTTTTCCCCCCTATCGCCCCATCCAGCAACTGAATTGTGTACCTGCGGTCAGAGCTGCTGTGTGCCAGACATTATCTCGCAGTCATGTGGCTAGTCAGCCATATCACACGGCCACATGGATTGTGTCACCCCTCCTGAATAGGTTCCCGGTGCTGTTTGCTCCCCCTCCATGACCAGGGCACCGCTTTTCCAAAAAATGTAGAACCACATACAGCAGAGGTATGAACCATGAATGGGCTTCAGATGTTACCATGAACAGGTTCACGGTATGAGCCACGAACCAAGAACAAGCTTCAGATCATCCTTCTGAGATCACCTTCAGATCATCATTCTGAGCCCCAGAGACAGAGGTGTAAAGGCCTTAGAGATGCAGGAGAGTGTTGAAGGAACACACAGACAAAAGAAAGACAACAGCTCCTATGTCCACTACAACAAATCACCCTTCTCCCACACAAATCTCTCCTTTCTCCTGCCCCAGGACGCTTCTCATACTTTTAAAGTGTTTCCTTTTTCACTCTGGCATAAGCCACCAGACCAAGACAGAGATATACGTGGTAACAACCATCGACCCTGCAAAAACTCAAGGGGAAGGATGAGGGAGAGAAAAATAGGAAAGACAACGTGTTATCTCTCCTTACATGCATCATAGCACTTAGGCTTCTTTGTGCCGTTGAGCGTTAAATCCAACTGGTTTTGGTCCTCTTCCTCGCCAGCAGAAGAGAGGACAAGACTTTGGAACTTGTGGACGATGCTGACCAATTAACTGCAGTGGAGACCACAGAGCACGTATGACACATGGGTGAGCTCCCACCTGCAGCCATGGTGACACAAGGGACAGGGGAGGCTGCAGTTGATGGGTGTAGAGAATATCCTTCTCTAAATCTGCCCCAGCCCTCAAGCAGTGAGGGCTGAGAAGGGTCCTCCAGGTCAGCAAGGTCTGCCCATGGGCTCACTGCTTATTACTGCCTTGCGAAGGCAAACTGCATAACTACCCTAGTCGAGATTCTGCCTGCGACAAGCACCAGCAGGGCATCTGTAGGAAAGGCAGCCGTGCCATACCCATGCAGCTTCTTTCGCACCTCCTGGAATGAGTGGAAAAAAAGTTGTGCTTCAAGGAAGGTATGGACAAACACAGAAAAGACACTAGACAAGAGGGGAAAAAAAAAAAACCCTTAATGCAAATATAATTTATTCAGAATGCTACAGAAAATGCAGTATAGTAACGAGACCTAAAGAGACTATAAGAAAGGCATTATTTATTATAGGAAATAAATACCAATTTAAAAAGGGTAGAAAAAGTAATTTCTTACGTAGTCAACCAACACTAGAAGCAGAATTTGGTCTTCCACTAACTTGGTACAAATCTTGAGAATAAAGGGGTGAGGTGGAATTAGTCCAGACAATGAACTGTGAAAGCTGGATAAATCAGAGGAAAGCTGGAAAATTCAGGTAAACTTGAGAATTCTGATAAGACCAAATTAAACAAAAGGAACGGCACAGGAAGAGGGCCTTCCAACAGATGAACTGCAGTGTCACACAAACCCACGGTTTCTTGTTTTATCTAAAAGATCTCATTGTTTTATCAGATAAAGTTATGTTATTGTTCTATAAGGATGTTGTAATTTCTGATGCAAATATTCTTGGATGTGAGAGAGAAAATAGGAACAGCTTCAGGTGCTCGTTGACTTCTGGACAATAAAGGGTTGAGACTTTGCAACATAAATTCCAAGTTACAGTTCCGACTCTGTGCTAAATTACTATGGTACCTCTTTGAGGTTTTGTTCAAATGATTCCTTGTATCACGAAATGGAGCTAATGAGTGATTACCATCCTTTAAAAGCCTGGAAAATGAATACAACACAACGTGTGATTTTTTTCATGCTCATAAAATGGGCTATGGCACAGGGAAAACATAGAATTTTGTTTCTCCTGATCCCATGGAGAGTTAGCACTTAACAGCAGTGATATACATCCTTTTGTTAAAAGGTAGTATTTAAAACTAAAGGGTTCAATCAAATATGAAACTTTCACAATTATTGAGAAGAATATTTTCAGTGATCTTTTGTTTGTGCTCAGTACATTACTAGCCAATATGACAGCGTTATCTAAAATCAGAGACAGAATGTTGAAAGAATGCCTGACAGGTAGCATCACCTTTTAGCAGAAAAAACCCAAACCCAACCATAAAGGTTTGAGGATGACAAAGATGAATAGGGAACACAACTATGGATAACTGGCACACTCCCAAAACAGGGCATCCCTAGTATAAGTGAAGGAATCCCTGATTCCATACTGATTCTAAGTGAGCTTACATTGTAGTAAAAATAAAAAGCCATCAGGCACAGGAAAGAAAAGGATCATGGCAGTAGGCCACAAGCAGCAACTTCAAAAAGGTTCCAGCTAGTGTCTGAATTTTTGTCTGCTCTAGTCAAAGCCCAGCATAACCTTGACACATGACCTCTTCAGCACACGCACAACCTGAAAGAGAATTCCTGCTGTTTAGAAGTTCACTGTGATGAAGGTAGAAGCCACGTCCCTCCTCCCCTCACCCCAGCAAAAAAACCCACCCCAAAACCCTAAGAGGAATTGATATGAGCCTAACGAGTGCTGGCCCTTTGAGGCAGAGACAGTGGAACATCTCGGGATTTCCTACCCAGCCTGTGCATTCCCATTGCAAACCAATGAAATTCTTAGGGCTGTGAAACTGTGCCACCTATGTGATCTTTCAGACAGTTTTGGGGAGGGGGGTAAATGTGATAATTCTGTTGCTGTGGTTTGGTTAAAGATGGTTTCCTGTGAGGCTGGGCCTTCAGCATATAAGCTTCAAAAGAGAAAGAAAAAAATGGCTCACAAGCAAGCTAGACGCAAGCTTAGACTCTCCAGGAAACCACAAAATAACCCCTCTGAAGACTACAGAAAGTGCTATTTCTGTGCCTTTATAATCTTTTAAGGAGACAAGAATGGAGGAGGAAGGGCTAGAGAAGAGCTGAGTGTGAAACCAGAGCTGAAGACATGCTGAATGAACACAGGCACAAAGGAAAGAACGACTGGAGGATGTCAAACCCTACTGGTCAACGTGAATTTCATCAGCAGCTTCATGGAGCTGGGGCTGCACCCAAAGATGAAAATCCTTCTAGACAGGAACAAAGACAGACACCCGCTGTCAGCATGGGAGCCATGCATGGGAATGCCCCTGTCAAGATGAGCAAACTACGCATGAATGGTGGGCTGGAATTACCAAGCTGGCTAGAGCTATTGCAAGGTTAAGCCACCACGACCAGACTGTGGTTGAGGGATGTTGGTATTTTAAGCAGGTCTTCTGCATAGCAGGGAAGACAAATGAGGTGTGGAAATTGTTAGTGGCATACCATTTGTGCATCATTAGCAGTACTAGCCTTCACCACAAGGGTTTGGAAAACTCATGGTCAAGAGCAGAGGTTAGCCTCAGCGCTGCCAGTAGCAGAGGTACTCTGTATTTGCTCCAGCTCAAAAGCTGTAATTGAGAAACACATAGCTTGCAGAAATAACGCACGAGTATGGTTCATCTGCTTCATTTGGTTTTGACACTTGGAACTGGGCAACATTTCAAAAAGCGATCAGCTAGAAGAGGGAAAGCATATCAAATTAATGGCTCTTAAATGACAATGAACTGATCTTCCCCTCTGCTGTGCCTCATGGTTCAAATTAATTTTCTAGCAGTGAAAAAAACCACAGAACGCTGCATTCATTAGGCTGAACTCCAGCTTTACATTACACTTGCACTGCTGGAAACCACAGGCACCTATCAAGCTTCAATAATGATTGCTCTGCTAAGAACTAGAGCAGAATCAAACACTAAAAATGGAGAAATACCAGTTGGTTGAGAGACCTTCATCTGACCAAGGCAAAACTGTGCTTTGCTGGAAATTGAGACAGTTTTTCCCCATACTACCATTTTTCAAACTATTAAGTGAGAAAAGCTCACTTAAAATCAAAATATTGAGAAGTCTTCTGTAGCATGTGACAAATCTATGCTATATGAAATGATGTACAGAACATTTTTCAGCATAATTAACACATTTCTAAACATCTGTTTTGAACATTATAGTCTTTCAATCAAATGACAGATCCTGTTTGACTGTAGTTACAAATATATTCACATTTTGCATTCGAATCACATGAAGGTTTTCTTTTTAGACTTGTATTTGCAACTGTATTATGGCAGCAAGGTAAAGTTTGCTTTTTATAAAAAAAACCAACTGTTGTTTCAAGTGAAACAATAAAGCTACGGGAGGAAAAAAGGAAATGTACCTTTACTTCTCATAACAGGAAAACCCTTCTTAGGAATCATAGAATAGTTTGGGTTGGAAGGGACCTTTAAAGGTCATCTAGTCTGACCGGCCCCTGCAATAAGCAGGAACATCTTCAACTAGATCAGGTTGCTCAGAGCCCCATCCAGCCTGGCCTTGACTGTTTCCAGGGATGGGGCATCTACCACCTCTCTGGGCAACCTGTGCCAGTGTTTCACCACCCTCATGGTAGAAAATTTCTTCCTTATGTCTAGTCTAAATTTTCCCTCTTCTAGTTTAAAGCCATTACCCCTTGTCCTATCACAACAGGCCCTGCTAAAAAGTTCGTCCTCATCTTTCCTGTAGGCCCCCTTTAAGTACTGAAAGGCCAGAGTAAGGTCTCCCTGGAGCCTTCTGTTCTCCAGGCTCAACAACCCCAACTCTCTCAGCCTGTCCTCATAGGAGAGGTGTTTCATCCTTCTGATTATTTTTGTGGCCCTCCTCTGGACCCACTCCAACAGGTTCATGTCTTTCCTGTGCTGAGGACTCCAGAGCTGGATGCAGTACTCCAGGTGGAGTCTCACCAGAGCGGAGTACAGATGCAGAATCACCTGCTGGCCGTGCTTCTTTTGATGCAGCCCAGGATATGGCTGGCCTTCTGGGCTGCTGCCACACACTGTCGGCTCATATCCAGCTTTTCATCCACCAATACCACCAAGTCCTTCTTGGCAAGGCTGCTCTCAATCCCTTCATGCCCCCACCTGTATCGATACCAGGGGTTGCCCTGACCCAGGTGCAGGACCTTGCACTTGGCCTTGTTGAACCTCACAAGGTTTACCGAGGCCCACTTCTCAAGCCTGTACAGGACCCTCTGGATGGCACCCCGTCCCTCAGGCATGTCAACCGCACCACTCAGGTTGGTATCATCTGCAAACTTGCTGAGGGTACGCTCGATCTCAATGTCTATGTCACTGATGAAGATATTGAACAGTACTGGTTCCCTGTGTGGACCCCTGAGGGACACCACTTGTCACCAATCTCCATCTGGATAATGAGGCATTGACCACTACCCTCTGGATGCAACCATCCAACGAATTCCTCATCCACAGAACAGTCCTTCCATCAAATCCATAGCTCTCCAATTCAGGGAGAAGGATGTTGTGGGGGACTATGTCAAAGAAGTCCAGATAGATGACATCCATAGCTCTTCCCTTGTCCACTGATGTAGCCACTCTATCCTAGAAGGCCACTAGGTTGGTCAGGCAGGACTTGCCCTTGGTGAAGCCATGCTGGCTGTTTCGAATCACCGCCCCGTCCTCCATGTGTCTTAGCATAGCTTCTAGGAGGATCTGTTCTATGATCTTGCCAGGCACAGAGGTGAGGCTGACAGGTTGGTAGTTCCCAGTGTCCTCTTCTCTACCCATGTTAAAAATAGGTGAAATGTTTTCCCTTTTTCCAGTCACCGGGGACTTCACCTGACTACCATGACTTTTCAAATATTGTGGGGAGAGGATTGGCAACTACATCAGCCAATTCCCTCAGGATTCTGGGATGCATCTCATCAGGTCCCATAGAATTCTCTATGTTCAGGTTCCTCAGGTGGTTACAAACCTGGTCTTCCCTTACAGTGGGAGGAACTTCTCTCCCCCAGTCCCTGCCTTGCTGTCCATCCACTTGAGGTGTGGGGAGAGCGCTTGCCAGTGAAAACCGAGACAGAAAAAGTTGTTGAGTACCTCAGTCTTGCCTGTTGTTACCAGTTTGCCAGTCTTGCCCATCGGGGGGGGGTATGCTTTCCCTGGCCTTCCTTTTCTGGCTGACATACCTGTAGAAGCCCTTCTTATTATTCTTTGCTTCCCTTGCCAAGTTCAGCTCCAGCTGTACCTTGGCCTTCCTGACCCCATCCCTACACAACCGGGCAGCATCCCTATACTCTTCCCAGGACACCTGTCCCTGCTTCCACTGCCTGTGCATCTCTTTCTTGCCCTTTAGTCTGACCAGTAGGTCTTGACTCAGCCATGCCAGTCTCTTGTCCTCCTTTCCTGATTTCTTACACCTGGCGATCAGAAGCTCTTGTGCTCTAAGGAAAGCATCCTTAAAGATCTGCCAGCTCTGTTCCGCTTCCTTGTACCTGAAGGCAGTTTCCTAGGGGGTTCTATTGACTAACTCCTTGAAGAGCTGGAATTTTGCTTTCCTAAAATTCAGGGTCCTGACTTTACTCTTCCCCTGCCCCATATCCCTCAGGACTGCAAACTCCACCAATGCATGATCACTGCAGCCCAGGCAGCCTCCAATCTTGATGTCACCAATTAACTCACTTGCATTGGTGACCATCAGGTCCAGTATCGCATCTCCTCTGGTGGGGCTGTCTATTACCTAGCTTAAGAAGTTCTCCTTGATGCAATCCAGGAGTCTCCTGGATTGCCTATTGCTCGCGGTGCCACATTTCCAGCAGATGTTGGGGTGGCTGAAGTCCCCCAGCAGGACAAGAGCCTGCAAGTGCGATGCTTCCTGTAGCTGGAGTAAGAAGGCTTTGTCAATAGGCTCCCCTTGATCAGGAGGTCTGCACTAGACACCAACCACAAGGCTCCCTTTGTTGCCTTGGTCTCTTATTCTTACCCATAGGCTTTCAACCTGCTCATGGCTATTCTTCAGCAACAGCTCTTCATACTCTATCCACTTCTTGATATAGAGGGCAATGCTTCCACCACTCTTTCCTCTCTTGTTCCTTCTGAACAGCCTGTAGCCGTTGCTAACTGCAAAATGAATAATGGAATAGAAAGAATCATATTAGCCCGTACTAACACACACAGACACCACTAACTTCATATGCACGAGCAACTTGTGTTTCACCATCGCTACAAAATTATTTAGTCCATATTTAAATGGCTCTGTGGTTTGAACACCAAGAAGATCCCATAGACAAGGTACAGATGCTCCATGCTCTGACAGTGACTTACTGTATTGCTTTCAGTGAGTCATTTAACTCCATTGTTTACCCTCCTGTTGACCTTATGGATGTCATGCATGCCCTCAGCATGAACGCGTATAAGTGCAAAATAATCGTACCAGAGCACTTTTTTTGGTACTTGTTTACTAGCATGAACTACAGTGAAAGGTTATTAGGGTTGCAAGTATAAGCACACTCAAAGTTAAGAAATTACTCTCTCCAGCAAAGCATCTGTTCAGCTCCTTCACGTACACGCTATGGCTGCATATTTATCATTATATCATCACCAGGAGACTCTTGCTTCACTGAAAGCGTAAGTGGACTTAGCTGGGAGCAAGATTGCTGCAGTGAAGGAGATAGCAGTATACCAGGCACTCTATACGTGGCGGCATGAGGCATGCTGCAGAGAAATAACAAAACCCAAGAAAAATCCTTCTTCCTTTGCTGGTACTCCCTGCCTTCGATCTCCTCAAATACAGGAGCTCTGTGTTTGCTTCAACTGAGGATGAGCTGAACCAAGGCTGAAGGCTCACGTGTATTGTGCCTGCAGCAGAGAGGCCATGTGGGTTTGGGCTGCCTCTTTATTCCTTCAGCCTCCCCCTGTGGCTCATGCCTGCTTTCCACGGCACAGAAATGCTCTCTGGCAGCTGTGTTTCCTTCCTCCCTGAAGGGGGTCAAAACACAGGACAATGCAGCAGCATGCTGAGAAGCAAGGCTCTTCCTCTGTGCATCTTCCCTGAGATGGATGCACCAGGAAGAGGTATGCAGCTGATGCACTGGGGGCTCAAAGAGCACAAGGGAGTTTGGAGGGTGAAGTTGGCTCAGCAGTGGAGGAGGATAAAGCTTAACTTAGTGGTGGGTGCAGAAGGGTAAACATGCACATGAGACTGAATGGAGCCAGAGCTTGCTTTGACAGACCTTGGTATTTAAAATTACTTCGGATCAAATACCCTGTTACTGCAATATGGTCACCATTAATGTACCTGATGACTTGCTAGATTATGTTTTAAGGAGCCTACAGGTGGGAAGAAGCCAGAAGTCTGACAAAACAGATGAAAAAGCAAGAGAGCAAAGGAAACAACAATTGTTTGCATGTAAAGTCTTGATGCCTGTATTGAACATGGGACAAGTAGACAAGAGTGGTCATTACGGTGCAGATCAGAAAATGAAGTTACCTAAAACACTACCCTGGTAATCTTTAACAGCAGAAACAAGAAAAACACACGACTATGATTTCATCAAAACATACATGCCCTCAGATAAGTGGTAAGCTGAGGAAGTTACAGTAAGATATTCTTGTACTGTCAAAGAATGTGAAAAGGTCTACTCCTCCTTGAAAATGATTCTACTAATAATGGGCTGTTTCCACCTTTACGTCTCTCTAATGACAGGCTGCACACAATAAAAATCACACAGCAAGGCACTCCATCCCAAGGTTTTACAGCTGCCATCAGTCTCCAGTCTACTTTATTGTAGTGTTTTCACCACAACCAAGCCTTGCAAGATACACTCTCCTGGCTACAGGCAGGTACAGTAAAAAAGAGCATAAAACTAAGCAACCCGGTCAAAGCAGCTGTATAGCACAGCACAGCTAAAGGTGTGACAAAGCAGAAAATTACTGTGCTATAAAAGCACAGAGTTCAAAACATGTTACAGAACATGGAGACATCTCTTGAGTTTTAACCAGTGTAAGAGAAACCCATTTGACAGTGGACAGAATTTTTTGGGGGGGGACAGATGGACACACGACACCACAATGACTGGCTAGTTTCTCTTTTGAAAGACTCTCTCAAAATATGTACAGCAGAACCCCCTCAAAGAGAAAGGCCAAAGAGAAGTTACTAAGGTACCACAGCTATTGAGCATGCTGTAACTGCCACAGCTATGGAGAAGTGCTCAGGGGAAGTGTGCACTGAGCTCCTAGCAATTATTCTAGGATGGTTCCTCTTCAGACAGTCAGGGCACAGTTTAGGAGCTATCACAGCCTGGGTGGAATTCACCTGAAGAACCCTGGACATGAAAAAAATTACTTCTAATCATCAATAGTTGCATGCATCTGAGTAGAGATGAGGATGTGGGAGGAGGGAACTGCAGTCTTCCAGCTTCTGAGAAGGAGGAGGAGGAAGTACAGGACCAATGCCAGTTGATTCTGCTCCCTTACACTGGAGAGAGGAAGAAAAAGTTTTCCTCTGTTCTTCCTCATCAGGGACTAATTCTCAAGTCCACTGTGGGACAGTGAGAGTCCACCATATGGAAAAATGCTGAAGAAAAGCAAAATCGGTTTGAAAAAGGCTAAACAGAATACATGCACATGCTTGTGCAATTGTGTTTAGCAGGTGAAAGAATGTACTAAAGTAAATCACCTGGAATTTAGCATACTTGCAAACTGTCTTAAAGAGTGACCAATCCATAAGAGGTAGACCAGCACCATTCTACAGGTAAACAAACCCACCCTATGCCACAAAAGTTGCATATGAAAGAGCCAGATTAGAAATGCCTGTATCTCCGACTGTGTGCTTGCTCACTTGGTCCTAGAAAGGGATTAAGAAAGGTCTTTTCCCAGGATACAACAGTACCCAGGAGCAACATTCCTGACATTTCCTCCACAAGTGGAACAGCAGCTTTCCTTCACAAGAAGATTAATGCTGTGACACCAGAACCAGTTCCATGGAAAAGTGAAATTAAGGAAGAGTAGCCAGTGTCCCTAATCTTTTCCCAAGACTCCACTCCTCCCACTCCCAAGCTGTATCACGGAGGCCCTCTCCAAAGGGCCTGTACACAAACTAATGCTGCAAAACAGAAGAAATTGGAAGTCCACGTGCAGACACAAAGCTATGATATCTCTAGGAGTAGAGATGTGGTGGGATAGTTTACATGACTGCAGTGCTGTGATGGATGGATAGATGATGGCTCTTCAGGAGGAAAAAAGAGAAAACAGAGAGCTTGGGGCTGTGCTCTATGCAAAGAAGTGACCCAAACGTGCAGAGCTCTGCAAAGCAATAGGTGACAAACTGGTCAAAAGCTTATGGGTCAGGATGAAAGGAGGCCAACAAGCATAATTGTGTGATGGGTGTTTGCTACAGGCAACCAAAACCAAGAGAAAGTGGATTAAATCAGCTGGGAGAAGCCCTTCGATTGCAGGCCCTGGTTCTCCCTGGATGTTTTCACCAACCCAGTATCTGCTGGGAGGGCAACAAGGAAGGGTGCAAGCAATGCAAGAGATCAATCCTGGAGGACAACTTTTTGAAAAAAACTGACAGACAAGCCCATTAGAGGCACTCTGCTCAATCTGCTACTTATTAATCAAGACAAACTAGTTAAATCTGTGAAGGTTGATCAGAGCCTTGGGTGCAGCAATCATAAGATGGTGATACAAAAATCTTGAAAGAAGTGAGGTAGGCAGGTAGCAGAATAGAGATACTGAACTTTGGAAGAAAAGATCTGGGCTTGTTCAGGGAACTGGCAGGCAGGATCCCATTGGAGGCTGAGGCAAAGGGACCTAGCAGGGCCGGTTGACCTCCAAGAACAACCACTTAAAGCAGAACAGTCTGTTCTGATGTGCAGGAAGTCAAGCAAACATGGCAGGGAGCCCGCTCTGCCGGAGGGGGAACTCCTGAGCGAGCTCAAACACTAAAAGGAAGTGTACAGGAGATGGAAGTGGGGACAGGCTATTTAGAAGGAATACGGAGACAATGCCTGAGTACATAGGAGGACCGGAAAGTAAAAGCTTGGCTAGAGTTGAACCATGGAAGGGGTGCAGAGGCAACAAGAAGTATCTCAGCAGCAAGGCAAATGTTGGTCCACAGATAAAGAGCACAAAAAAAGGCCTAGGTATAAAATGTCTACTTAGCTGGGAAGGTCTGCTCTCAGACCTCCCTGAAGGTAGTGGCAGAGTCTGTACAAGTGAAGCATGACCCAGAGTTGAAAAAGAGTGGATTAGAGACCACTTCAGCAAATTACACATCATGAAAGAGCAGAAGGCTGTGCTAGATGACCTGCAGAGGTCCCCTGTAACCTGAACTAGTCTTGATTATAAATTCCCTGGGATCACCATAAACTCTTGCTATCTAAAGAAGAAAACAAGGTAGAAGTGTCATCTCAGTCTATCATCTTAACCACAGCTGTGGCAAAGCTCAAAAGCTGCTACATTTAAAGACAGAAGACCTAATATAACAATGCATACTAGAAACAGTCATTTTAAGTTCACTAACAGTTCTTACCAATATACACGATACTGTCAGATACTGACACCTCTGGAGTTATGTTTTCAGACACCAATATCTCAGCTGAGAACAAGATGGGGCCAAACATAGTGCTGCCCTCTAAATCATAACAGAAAAGCTGTTAACATCATTGCTTCCCCTTATTACCAAGGGGGTTGACATCAGAGATTTGGTGGCTGAATATTTAATCCTATAATACTCTAATATTAAAAAGCCCCCAAGCCCTTAAAGCAAGCAAGTTCATCGCTTCAGCAGTAAACTTATTTAGGATGGAAAAGGCAATAAAGGCTTCCATGTGGAAGACGCCCTATCCTGCTGTTTGTGTTTGCTAGCTTCTCCAAGAATATCTGAGCTCCCTTTAAGTCTGGTCTCTAGGATGCAATTGCTAATGTATTAAGAAACCTTTTCCAGAGGTCATCAGTATCCTGCTGCGTTGTCAAGTGGCATTATGTTGATGTAATGTCAAAGCAACCACTAGAGTAAAATAGAGAAAAAAAGCCCCTACAGGGCCACCTTCCAGAGCTACTTGCATCACAGTAATAACCAATTTGAAGGATCTAGTCTGCAGACACAGACAGGGATATTAGCTCTGTGAAGAGAACAAAGCAGACAAATATTAGTAAAATGAGTAAAACAAGTATACTCATCATCAGTTCTCTCTAAATTCCCTTTCACTGAACAATCAGCCAGATAATTTCTTTTACACGTTCCAAATTCATCATTATCTTGCAAACACAGAAAGCAACTGTTTTAATTATTATTTTTAAATAAAGCAAGGTCAAGCAATAAAGCAAGGCTGCTGCAACAATCAAACAGCAGCTACACAGTCCCAGGGCTGCAGCAGGAGGGAGCTGAGCTGGAATGGCCTGTGCCTTCAGACAATGGAAGCTTTTAAAGTTCAAGCCTTTTTCAGACCCTTCTTAGAGGCTGAAACATTCTCAGCTGAGTACATACACTCATAGATGCTCGCTTTAATGAACTGAAAGTGTTGACTTCCCATTGGTGCGTCAGATGGACTTTTTCTCAAGCAGTGGAAACAATTGTCTAGGCAGCACTTGCGTGGGGCTGCAGACATCACTGAACTGCTAAAGTACCTTTTATAATAAAATTGAAACTATGAGGAGAGACCATTCATTCTTCACCTCTGAATCAGGAAGTCCACTCATTCAAGCAATCATCTGCTCGTGTAGCAAAACACATAACATTCACACCATCCCCACCACTCCTCCTCCAAACATCAACTCACAGAAAGCTGCTCAGAGGCTTCCTCTAGCCCACCAGGAAAATCAACAGGGGCTTTTTATACATGTAGCTTATGGTAGTCTAAGGTCAACAGCTAATTTCAACCAGGGAAAGCCCATTGCCATTTGTTTATTGTTTCCTTAATGTAACTTACATAGAGCAAGAGGTTAAAAAGGGAAAGGCCTGAAGCAACCATGATGTAAGCCAAAGTGAAACAAGGCTCCTAATCAACAAAACCGGCCTGAGACAATATTAACAAACATATCACACCACGTGCCAGAGCTAATACACTATTCCACCACAAACAAACACTACCAGTGCAATGCTCACGCCATTATTGTCACAATGTGGATCAACCTGGCCCAAGAACATGACTTCTGCCTCAAGGCTGATGTAACCAGGGGCTTCACCATCCAATGTTCAACATTTGAAATACATTATATGAATATAAATTGTCATGAAAAGCTGCTTACTGCAGTACCTAGAAACAGGAGATCTGGATCCTGTTCTCATCTCATCTCCCCCATCCTTCAATTTCTCAGAAACTGAAGTTATACCTAGCTTGCTAGAAGAAGCAAATGGCGTGAGATACCTAAAAGTACTGCAAAGATCCTAGCAGCAGCCCAAGATACACGGAAAACAGTCCTTCCTCCTCTACCACTGTCACAAGGGTGGGTGGACAACCATATAAGGAGAAAGAAGCAGTAAAAGACAGTGGGTGTTTTAAACAAAGGGAGGGAACATACTTAAAGAAAATGGAAAAAATAGGGAATGACAATGCTTACTTGCAAATTCTTGAAATGCATGAGTTAATCCCCACTCTTTCCCCAGAACTTGCTTAGAAGCCATGAGATTGCTTTTACTAATACAGACAGAAAGCTCAGAGACATGAAAAATGAGCCTAAAGGCTAGAAAATAAATGAACAATAATAATAATAAATAAAATGCCAATTTATTACGATCAATAAATCCACAAACAGATTGCCCAGAGAGGTTGCACTCTCTGTCCTAAAAGGTTTTCAAGGCGAAATTGGATAAAGACCCAAGTAGCTCGATCTGATCTCAAAGCTGACCCTGCTTAGAGCAGGAGGTTGGACTGGAGACTTCTGTAAGTCCTTTCCAGCCTGAATTATCCTGTTCTGCTTTCCTGCTCTGCAGCATTCCTGGGTTCAGCCTCTGACTAAAGAGGCTATCAAACTCTTCAAGCCTGACAATACGACCACGTTCATGTGCAGCCTTCAGAACTAAAATTCCCCTTACAGGCTTTCCAGCCTTACAATATTGAAGTGAGGAAGTCATTAACCCTCCTGCCCAATAAAATGCAAACATCAACTCTGCGATCATCTATTGCCAGGTAGTGTGTAGCAACTTCGAGACAGTACCAGAGCGCTGGGCAACAGCCCTGGAGGTGGCACAAGAGAGGGTGCTAGACAGCATCTAAAAGGATACCCAGGCTGTAACGTGTGTTAGACTTCACTACCTACAACATTTCAGGGCTCACTAGAAACTGCTGTCACCATGAAAATTGCAGCCCACACTTCAAGTCTGTAATCGGGCTGGCATATGAGCACAGCAGGCAGGGTGGCAGGGAGGTGCCATCTTGCAACAGGCATGGCTCCAGCCCATCTCCTTGAAGCATCAAACCATACTGAGTCACACAGAATTGAGTTCAAAATTTGAAAGGGAAGCCAAACCCCCTGCCAAATGCCCGCTTCCTGATTATCGGTGGCCAGCCCTCCACTGAGTGCAGACTTTCCCTGATCGCCACCTCCTGTCTCTTAAAAGCACTGCCAGCAGGGGCAGGATGATGCACCAGGAGTCCCCTCTAGAGCACGCTACCAGTCTTCACTGGTCTGTGCTAAACATTTGTTTTCTTAATTAACACAGGGAGAAGTGCAATTAAAATTCCAGCCAAACTCATAAAATTACTTTCTGTTTCTGTCATCTGTTTTTCTCATCTCTTCCTGGCTAGCAGCAGCCCTGGCTAATTACCTTAAGGAATCAGACAGAATTCATGGCACTCTCTTTGATGCAGCATTGGTTGTCCCATGTGTGTTGACAGGAGTAGCATCAAACTGCATTTGCAGCTTTATTGTTTCCTGAAAATTCACCACTTTTTTCCCCCTGGAGAGTGCAGCTTCTAAGTTCTACTCAAAGAACTCATCTGTCCTTTGAGGTATGTCCACTGAGACACTACACACAGGGTAACAGGGACGAAGAATTGGAAATTATTTAAAATTTGGATAAAATTTAAGACATTCCTAATGCCGATCCCTAAACATGAAAAAGCATCTAGTGTTGGCAATGGAAAACAACAGGGGAAGATGACAGTGAACATAAAAAGGAAGCTCACTTGGCCACAAAGCACGTGAACTTCTGTACTGGCCACACCACTCTCACTATGGCCAGAGTATTTCCTTTCCTGGGCGGCTTCTCAAACAAGGGACTAGCCAGAACGCCACTATAAAAGGGAGCAGAAGTATTTCAGCAACTCATCCTAGAGGAAAAGCAGGACATAACCTCCACAGTCTGAAAGGACAGGATCCTCACAAGTTATTTTTGCATTTCCAACAGGGGAAATTCAGATCTACTATGTTTTGAACCCCACGTTTCCAATGTAACCAAGCTTCTACCTTGGTTACACAGACAAAAGGCAAACTAAATTGCACCTAAGTGAGTATTACTCTGAAAAGGCACTTTGACCTTTCAGGTTAAGCTTTGGGTATCATCACCACTAAAAAAGTTACAGCTTTTGCAATCCTGGCAAGTCCACTTTGGCTGAAACACAGCAACTAGCATGTTTTAATCTTCTGCACAGATTATGGCAACTCTTAAGTGATCTAAAAGCATCACAGACTCCTGACAGAAATCCATCAGGCAGCATCCCAGCTTGTTGGTTAAAGGGATGATTATTTTCTCACCTGAAGACCAAAACAATGGAAAACTTTTTTTTTTTTTAAAGTATCAAATTTCATAGTGAATTCTCAATAGAAAGTTTCAAGAGGCAACTTTTCATTCTGTTGGAATAAAGCTATCCCACCAGAGCAAGATGCTTAAACATACTTGGCCAAGCTCTTCCCCATATACCCGATCTCCTTCCCCTGTGTTTGCACAGCAGTGGACAATTTTAACTCTGTCTACACTTCTCGGCGGGAAACAGCAGATTTAGAAGCTGAGTTAGATGAACCCATTCTGAGTTGATCATTGGAAATTAGCTCACTCCCATGCAAATGAGTACATCTGCTATGAGACAAGGATCCTCACTCAATGCAAAACTTGCTCCCACTGATGAAAGCTCTCAGTTTCTTTCTATTAGCAAAAGTAAGGTGAACAAAGTCAGTCATATGCTTTCCTGGAAATTCATTTCTAGTGGGTAGAAACCATTGCCATTCTATACAGTAGCCAATCACTGCTGGAAATCACATTTATACCATAGCTAAACTATATAAGGTCCTGTATCTTTACAGTTTTTTAACCATTAAACATATAAGCCAGCTGATTCACTTCCTCATACACAGGATGGTGATACTGTACCAGGTAGCTAGTCCACACAATGCTGATCTCAGCATGTAACCTACACCATTAATTATCATTTAATGTTCCCATCACCTCACTTAATAGTTGCTGCTAAACTCCTGTATGACACCTTTCAGATGAAAATTCCCCCCATAGTTCCACGCTCTAAAGACCAAGCACCCTTCAGGGGTATAGAAGAAGTATTTAATAACAACTAAGACATCTTTCAGGAGTACAAAAGTGATACTTGGTTTTAGGGTCACTTCACAGTTCCTACTCCCACAAGGAAACGTGGTCACATGTGATGGAAAATGGCAACCACATTAACCTGATACCCTAACATGGTAAGACAAAAGACAACTTTACTAAAGCTAGGAGCAAGAGGTGAAACCAACCCACAGAAAACTGAGCACTAAGGGTCTGGATTGCAATCTGGCCACAGCTGTGAGGTACATGCTTCGCGATTTATGAGAATCTACCATGAGAGATTACAACAGACCAGGAAATCCACAGCTCCGTATCCATCCCACTGACTCTCCCCTCCAGCACAGGACACATTGTTACTGTGCCAAGAATGAATGAACTAAGAAAGAAACACCAAACCCCTCCTGTTTCTCTCATCCAATGCTGTTTAGAGAACAACTAGGAGTTTTACTTTATTCTGACCCCACTGAGCTTACTCGCAACAGCACGGGGCACTCCATCCATTTTCAGCCATGCAGCTGTCCACACACGGTAAGAAACACTACAGTGTGATGGTGGCATTTCAGGCATGCATGAGACAAGTTTAACTGAACAAACCCATAGTATTCATTCCTAAATTCAGTTGCCAAAAAGCCTCAGGAGCACATTACTAACACAACCCAATCACTCCTCAGGTAATTTCCAGGGAACCTCGGCCACAAGGTCTGTAGGAGCAAGAAGGATTGATGAGATGGTCGGGAAGATGGTATGAGTAAACAGATGAGGAAGAGAACATTTAGTGCAAAAATCACCACGAAGCAAGAGGCTAATGCTTCACAGTGCTTCTCCCCTTTTTTATCCAGTGATAGTTCTTGTAGAAATCCTCACGACATAAGACAGGCTTATAATTCAGTCACAGACTCAGGCCTCTGGATAACTGGGTCCAGTTGCCAACTCTGTTTCAGGCTTGCACCGTGCCTGGGCAAAGCTGCTGCTTCTCTGCGCTGATGCTGCTTCTGTAAAATGGAGTAAAAGCTGCAGTTGCCTCACATCTTTCCTCCCTCATCTCTTCCAGCTGTACACCACTGTGGGACACCAGTGTCAGCTCAGAGACATCCTTACCACATTTTAGATATTCATTAATAATCATCCTAAGGGAAGACCAATTCTCAGTGCATGGGTAGCAATAAAACAGAAATACTGGTTAAGGCAAAAGCTATTTAAGAAAGTAAGTGGATTAAATCAGAGTCCTTCACCAAAAGAAAGTAGTATGTTTCCAAAGAGCTGTAAGACACAAAAGCTTGCACTGAAGATTTACAACAATCTTCTTTTGCATACTTTACAAATCAAGTTAAAATGCAAAAAGGAATTGCTAAAGATCTTAGGTGGAAGAAAAAAAAATACCTTTTTTAAAAAAAAGAAGTACTTAAAAAGAGCTATTTCTCCCTTCTTCATTTACCCACAGCTACCTAACTTTGGTTATCATACAAGATACAATGACTGAAGTTGCGCAGAGCACAACTCTTGCTCACAGCGTGGCCATGAAATCAAACATCTTATAAAGTTTAGGCCTATAAAAATGTTATCACAACCAAAAAAAAAATTAAGAGGAAGCAGGATTTTAAGAAGTCATCCCTGTACAATGTTTAAGCCTTACACATTTAAACCAACATTACCTTTAAGACGAATACTATTTTAGGCCATTACACGTTAAAACAGAGCATCCATATTTACACACATAACTGAAGTAACATGCTTGGTTTTCATACTTATGTTGCATTATCTCCTGCAATCTAACATCTCCTGCAATCTAACATACAGAACGCCTTCCAGGCTATACCCAAAAAGAATTAGGTTTTGTGTTGTTTGTTTTTCCTCCCAGTCATTTCAAAACACTATCACTTCCACAATTTCTCAACCAGCTGTGCTGTTTCCTCATTGGGATACTTTTGTTTGGGTGATTGTGTATTACAGCAACATTCAAGATTGCTCAAGTTGCCAACGGCTACACATTACCAAGTGTCAACTGGCATCAAAACCAAATCCAGAGTATAGATGATGATCTCCCAGTTTAAATACACAGGTCTTGTTTTGTTTTAAAAAAGAAACCGGACAATAAGCAAAATCAGCCGGCCAGCCTAGAGATTGTGTTCTACAACTGTATTTGGGTTCCAGCTGTTTTTAATAAATGCTTCTCCCACATCATACCATGTCATGCTGACATATTGCTGGTATGAGGAAAAGGAACTGGCAGCAGGTCATGCCAGATCTTACCTGTCCCTACACCACATCATTTAAAGGATTCCAACCCAAGGACAAACCTACCTTTGGATGGGTAATGACTTCAACATTTTAAGACTTCCCTTCCATGTTTAGTCTACTTGCATGTATCACACATGATCATGTCCTAGTTCAAGCCATTGCCAAAATCTACATCTCTGCCAATGCCTAATCCATTCAAGCCCCGACTCCCCCGCCTAAGATGTTCCAAGGCATGTAGAGATGATGCTCCTATTGCACAAGTGGAGATTAGTGTCCAAAAAAGGCTTCTGCATGAAGGAAGAGAAAAACAATTAGGCTATGCTGGCTAACACTGACAAAAGCAAGAGACTGAAAGTTCAGACCACATAAGAACATGCTAGCTCTCTCTCCAGTAACTCAGCTGTGGCCAGTTTGGATTGCCCAATTGTTAAGATGGGTTAAAGACAGATTTCAGAAGAGCAGTTACCATAGTGATCACAACTGGTGATCTTTGAATGAACTGAAATGAAGAAATATTTTGAAGATAGTAACAGTTCTGATGTGGCAAGATGATTATTTCTCACGCCGCATAATCAGTACACTGACCTGCTTGATTCTTGCATTTCAACTTGTTCACCTCACTATCCAGCATTACATCCCCAGCTGTAGCTCAGCAGAGAATTTCAGAAACATCTGAAACCTCTTATGACTTTACATGTGCATTTAGATAATTTTCATCAGTGCTCAATCATCAATTATACTCTTGTACCACTTTACAAAGCAGGAAAACATGGCACTGAAAGGTTGAGTGATGTACTTAAGACTCTCTCTGGCAGGTTGCTTGAACTGTTTTGCTGGTGTTCAACAAAAGCCCTGTAGTATGAATAAGGAGTAACACGTGACATAACAGACTTAAGCCTTTTGCCTTACAATTCTGTTCTTACCCACTCAGTTTATCTTCACCAACGTTAGGTCAGCTCCTCCCAGAATTACACTTGAAGACAACAAGTAGTCCTAGAATTTATTATTATTTTTACTAATAATAAAAAAGAACAGTTAAGACACAATTTCATGCCTCTTGACTCAAAGAGCATAACTCATGGTGCAGAAAGGACAGGATTTTCTGCAAGACAGCCTTCAGAAAGTTTCCCCACTTGGTGAAATATGTAAAGTATGATCAATGTAAATGACACAAAGGTTCAGAGGCAGCTGGGGAGAATGAATGACAAACAATTTCACTATAGACCACAAAATAGCTTGGGCAAGTGACATGTACTACGCTTACATTACTGAAAAGGTTCATTAATTCTTTAAATGGACTTTTCAGACATGTACTCTGAGTCTAGGAAGAAAAGAGACATTACCTTTTAAAGCTTTTACGATAGACTGATGGCACAGAAAAGAATTAAGTAGAAGCCCCAGATAAGATAAATGGTAGCAAACTGCATTTTCATTACTCTTTTCAAATAGAAAAGTTTGTTTAGTTGTTAACTAGAAGACAAAGACTTTATCTGCGGACTGTTATAGAAAGTAAGAGTATACCCAATTAAGAAATCTAAGAGGTGACCTTGCATGAAAGGATAAAGAAAACAGTATTGTCGCTATGGTAGACACTAGTGTACTAAGGCACTCTTTTCTCCTCCCACTTTCAAGAAACAGTTCTAGCAATCACATCTTTCGCAGTCAGCAAGACTACATAACCACGGTCTTGCTTCCAGCCTTGAGAATTCACTCACTAGAGCAAAGAGTTCATACCCTGATATAATCAACACGTGTAAGTGAAGAGGCTGATGTTATGTTACCTAAAACTTGTCTTTCCATGTTAGTCTGTTAAGATTGTCCGCCAAGAGGACCTCTCCAACAAATTGGCTACTTCTAATTTGCCCTCAACTTAACAGAAAACAAACCAACCAAAAAAACCCTGAAAATCTCAACCTAACTGCCCCTTAGCAATACTGTAGAATCCATTTAGTGGTCAAGCAATAGATGGACAAAAACTTGTACCAGGTCTTGAAGACAAAGTGCATGAAACAAGGTATATACATTCAAATATCTGACTTCAAGTGATTTGATTCCCACTTTTTCCCCCTTTTGGAAGAAGAGGTCTTTGCTGATTATCTGTTTCTAGTTAATATGGAACCACTGTTCCATGAGCTGATGCAGATGAGTGGCTTGCAGCATGAAGTCTGTTGAAGCAACAGCAGGCAGCAACACACTCATCTAGTCTGATGAGTTTGGCATTCCAGCTTTTCCACTCCAGATCCTGGATTCAAATCTTGTATTTCAGTCACAAGCAAAACAACCTTAAACAACATCATGGTGCTTGCATGCAAAAAAGAACCCCAAAACTCAGTGCAAACCATTGTACTAGCTTGATTTGAGTCAACAGCCTCTTTAAAGGAAACCAGAATTGGAAAACATCTAGACATCTTTCCCTCAGAAAAATCAAACTTGTACAAGCTGGTTGAGTAACATATTTGGTGTGGACTGCTTGCTAGTTTATGCAATATAAGTCACAATCGTTTTTGAGTACATCAGTACAGATTGTTATTTATTCTTCCATGTAATACTAGGTGCCACTTTTTCTTCACAGATATTACACTCACCCACTGCCTCCTCTCTGGACATAAGTATTATTGGCAGCAAAAACAGTATCTTCTTATATACTCCTTGCCAGTTAACAAATCTGAAATTGTCAGCTTATGGATATTGCAGCATTGTCAAAAGAGATTGGCTTTACTTTGCTGTTCAGCTTCCACAAAAACTGGTGAAGAAAACGAGAGATTAAGAGTTGACATGACATCGCTGCTGGAGGTTTGTCTTCAGGTGATTTCTAGAAAAGAACTGTCCAGTAGATCCCTCTTGACACACTGCATCTATGCACATCTGTGGATTGCTGTACTGCTGCAACAGTAGGAAGGAAGGAAAGGAAGGAAGGAAAATTTAGGTTAAACAAACATCCAGACTACACATGGTCCCCTCTCCTCACAACTCTGCCTAAAGAGACTCTAACGACACAAAACTATGTATTTCTGATCAAATAATACCTGGTGAAACAGCAATGTTAAAGGCTATGGACCTGTGATTGAAGTGTGAAAACATGCTTCAAGACCTCCTAAAAGAAGACATTCAAACTACTAGGGGTTTAAAAAAAAAACCAAAAAACAAAAAAGACACAAACAAAAAACCTAACCAAACAACAACAACAAAAATCACTGAGAAAAAACGTATCGGAGAAGACACAATACATACCTTCTCCCCTTTTGTTTTATGTCTTCCCTAGAGACAGAAAATGGACACCATCCACTTTAAAATCCCATTTGTACCCACCACTTTATAAGCAAACCAGTAAAAACCCAAGAGTACAGTTACAGGAAAACATAGGTTTACCTGGCATGTTTTTCAATACTTTCTGTAAATCCAGAGTGCATCAATAGATAGTTTCTTCCACATCTCTAAGCACTGAGCTGGGAGAGGCCCAACTGTACAGATAAAAGCAGCAAAGCTGAAACTAAACACACAGACCTGTGAAGAACAGAAATGAGGCCCAAAGGTTAGGTATTGTTACTTCTTTGTTCAGTGGGGAAAACAGAAGAGAAGAGAAGAGAAAAACATCCTCCTTCCAACAACAGTTCACTTACATCAGCTGCCTGTAGCAGCAATACAAGATACAACATTTTTATGATTATTTTATGTTTCCAGTTAACGATGAATGCAGTTAACTGAGGACAGACGTGTTGCTGGCAATTAGGAAGGCATTTAAAATTCGGAAAACTGGATTTTATTTTTTTTTTTTTTTAAAAAAAGTTGTTTCTGATGGACAGGAAGGGGAAGGGAGACATCCCAAATGAACACTTCTGTGACTTCACTTCAGAGAATTCCCCTACCAAAAGTTTCAGTCTTCAGATTTCCTGGAGGTTTAAATACAGATAAAAAGCCAAAGACAACAAAGATACTACACACCTAATCTTGCTCAGATGTACGTTACAACATAGCAAGCAGAGGTTATTTTTTTTTTATTTTTAGAATAGTTTCTTCAGTTACAATTTGCAGGCCTTCGTTTGTACTGGGAGATGTTTGAAATTTTGAGTATTAGTGTAAATGTTTACCCCAATAAACATTGAGCACTAATTTCTCCATGATACAACAGGATCCACACTAAAGTAAAGGTGAGCTAACCTTTCACTGAAACAGAAAGCAACTTGCAAAGCCTTTTTGAGCAGCAGTGAGCACACCGAACACCTACACACTCAGCAGTCACTATGTGAAATAATTTTTAACACATCAGTCTTCTCAGACTACGATGAGACTTGTGTAGCCAGCATGCTGAACCTCAGCTACACAGTTTTAAGTACCAACGATGCCACACCAAAAAAGCGTGCTGAAGACTTTTGAACTCTCAGTTACATTCCCTCAGAAAGGAGCAATAGTGAATGTCAAGCAGAGATGAGACATGCCTGTGTAAGAGCTGTCTTAGATCATCCAATATCAACACTGTTTAAGATACAAACACTTTGTGCAACTATGCCCTCTTCCATTCGGAATATGCCTGAAAAAGTACCACATCCTCAGATTCAGCAGCAGTGATGCCAGCAGACAAGCCTTAAATAGATATGCCACCAGGCACCTCCAGAACTTAGATATTCATCTTTCATACAGGTTAAGATGAGTAGGGAATAGGGGGACAAGTTACATTACAGTTATCCCACTATCAAAGGTGGAATTTTTCCCCCTTCCAACTCTCATTAAGAACTAAAATTTACTCAGTCATGATGGAGGTCTCCTCTACTCAAAGTTACCTTTGAATATATTTCACCTGGATTGAACACATCTGAACTACACATACACCAGTGCAGAACATTCGTGCTTCCAACAGGAGGTTGTAGTGTTGCACCTAAACAGACTTCACAGCACTATTTATTCAGGCATTAAGAAACATGCTCATAATTCAGCAAAGCCTTAATAAAACCATTTAATGAATGGAGTCACAGTAACTAACTCATTTGCCAAGGCCACAAAAGTCATAGAATTGAAGCCAGTACTTTCAAATCTCCTGGCTCCCAGACTTGTCCATGCTTATCTTCACTTAATTATGAATTTAGAAAAATATGACTTGCCTTTAAGTTCTCATCAAGGTGCAACAACAGCAGATCCATGGATACTCATTCTTCATGCTTTCTGTGCAGTGCGCGGAATCACGTCAGTTGTATTGATATACCACGATGGAGCAAAAGGCAACTATCTTTGAGGGATATTACAAATACATACATATAGTCCCCAAATCCAAAAGGACTTCTGTTGTCTTAACCCAGGATTTCAAAATAAAGAGAAGTACATCATCTTCACGTATCACTCTTTGAACAGCTTTGTTAGTATAAAATAAAGCTTTCTTCCCTATTTACTAGTGAAAACAAATGCTATGAAATGAGTTTTCTAGTACCACTAAAAATCTCAGTACTTTCAAAGTGTTCCTACTCCAGAGAAACTGGGATCTGCACCAATATTTGCCAGTGTGACATCAACTGGTTTTTCCAACCCATACCTCAATCTGTTCAGATCACCGATGTAGATGTTACTAGTGATGACACGCACTGCCACCTTGTGTTACAGTTTGGAACTGAAAAAGCCTGAAAAGTTGGATTTCACACAAACATCCAGCTTCAGCTGTTTTAAGAGCACCTTTTTTTTTTCCCCACAGCCACTGTCCCATATGAGCAGCCTCTCCACTTTTACACAACTAGATCCAGCTCAGGCTGCAACAGGTGTAAGCCTCCATGATCTCAAGTAACAAAGTTCATTCTATTCCACTAACTGATGCAAGTACTTCCAACAGTACATAGTTTTGCAGACAGTTGGTGCTAAGTAGCATAGATATTACCTGCTAGGTTTAAGATGCTGTTCCTCCAGTGTAAACAAATAAATACATGTTACAATACTGTATTGACAAAAAAAAAGGTGAGGCTAAGCTATTAATCCCTTCCCCAACCTGAAGCTTAAGAAGAATAATAGAAGTTGTCCCCTTTATGTCCCTGGACTGTATTTCGAGAACAGGTATTGTATCATTCCCTCCTCTACAAAAGGAGACTGAGGGCTCATTTACCCACAATGGCTGGGTACAAGCTGAGCAACTATATTCTGTACCAGGAGCACACACTGGGATAAGAGCTCCAGGACCAACAAGAGGGACATGAAGTTGTAGATATCTCAGTGGTCTGTAGCCAATCCAATCCTCCTGCTACATCTGGGCCTCATAGGGGACAGCAATCACCCATTAAACCTTCTCAAGTCCAAAGCAGTACCAAGCCCAATGGGTGTATCACAGAAAAATGTGTGTTAACACATGAAAGAAAAAAACATGGAATGGTTCTGAAAAAGGATGTTGGCGGGCTTTGAAGCTGTATTGGCCTTTTAAATACATGCTGAGTGGAAGTCCTATTTTCCTAAAAAAATAATGGAAGACTGCCTTATAATTTGCATAAGTTTGGTCATCTAGAGGTAAAAAGAAAGCTTCAGTTGTCTCTATTCTGAATAAATAGCACAGTATCAGAAAAACTTCTACAAGTACAATATCTTTACACAGATCAAAATCCTAAATTACCAGTTTTCTTCCATGCTGGGCAATACTATGCAACCTGTAAAACATTACTATGTTGTTAACTATTTACATGACAGTAGCATTGAGCCTACCTACTTAATTTCTGCACTGACATAAAATTGGAAATCTTTGCATTACCTTGTTTCTCACAAATTATCTATTGAAATAGAAGCATTACAGTAATTCACAGAATTCACGAACTTAATGCTAGCATTCAGCAGGAGTCTTTCTTGCTCTAGCAGACAGCAGTTTTTCCCATCGGGCGAGCTGGCAAACAGCTGTTCACAGAGGAATATGCTTAAGTTAAGTAGCATTCACCAACCAATTCTGACCCAAGATGAAATCTAGTTTAGAAGACCATTATTTTTTGGGTATGTTTCTTTCTGCCCTTCCCCCACCCAAGCAGAAAAAAGCAAGACACAAATCTTCTGCCATACTAATGTATTCCATCTTTCAAAAAGAAAGACATGATTTTAATATTACTTAACAATATGTTAAAAAAGTAGCCAGTTAGGCTTCAGTGTTAATACAATTATACACTCTATAACAGATTTGATAGTGTGAGTACTGTTCTTTTTTAAACTTTCTCATTCTGCAAGTATTCTTACACAAGCTGGCTACAAGTCAGGAAAAAAAAAAATCAAAACACAAATAGCGTAACTTGTACACTCTTAAACAGTAGATTGTGAAAGAACGGAGGAAATGCTTGTCCCATAACAGCCTCTTTTTCATGAAGTCATGTCAGGAGAATCCTGGAGCAGATGAAAGCACAACTGACTAGGTCCATTCCTTTGTCAGGAGTCAGAATGACAAAACATAGCTAGATGCAGAAGTGACAGGAGCCACTGCAGATGATGCAAACTAGTATTTTGGCCTCCACCCAAGCCTAAGCAATTTAAAGTCTTTGAGGCCAAGGCATTCAGAAGGAGATGGAAGAGAGCTATTGTTCCAACTCCAACGGCATACAGCTACAATCAAGTAAGTCTCACTCACAGACTACAAGCACACAAGCTAACAAATTCAGGTAGAAAGTGGCAATTTTTCAGTCCGCAAGAATTATCAGGCCAAAGGGTTCAGTGCAGATCCACACAGCACTGGGGACAAGGCAAGGCAGCACTGGCTCAAGACCAGATAAGCTCTCAGCACAGCAGGACAGGTTAGTGGAGTTGTCGTTCATTGATTCCTGCAGGGTTCCCTCCCCATATTATGTCATTTCAATGTGCAGCAAAGGTGGTTTTTTTCAAGCTAAAATTGGACCAGTTGATGGAAAGTCTCTGCCTTGTCTGTCTGGCAGAATCCAAGCAGAATCTGAAAAGAAAAAAAAAGTGATAAAGTGAAACCAATATACTTAAAATCAAACCACAGGTGTTACCCTCCTTCTTCCTCATTCAGAAAGACAAAACCTCTTAAAAAAATCATACAAAAAAAAAATCACTTGCTCATCACTCAAATACATCATAAAACAGTTACTTTAAACACCACCGCATTATCAAGAGGAAGTGAATGAAGCAGCAATGAACACTGCATATTTAGCAGACAGAAGCTAGCTGAATGTTAACTAGAAACGGAGCTGATGCTGCTGTATTTACGAAAAACCTTGTAACAGTAAGAATGAGTGTTAGGTAATGTGTAAAGCAGAAGCACCAATGGCATGGAACACTGCTGTTTCTCTCCCAAATACAGCAAAGTTAAGTTTGAGACAAAGACCTAGGGAAAGGAGGGTTGTTGACAATACAGCAGATAAGCAACCCACATACCTGGAAAAAGCACTTTTAGAACAAAAATCCACTTATTTGCTTTCACTGAACACAATTTATGGAAGAACTTTTAAAAAAGGTTGGCACGTGCAGGTATTTCAGTGACAGTCCTTTACTGAGGGAAGGTGTAGTTTGTTTAGGCTAAAGGCTGCATGACAACATCAAGGTAGTGCATACCTCTCTCTGTTACAGCTTCTGTACAACAGAAAGCCAAAAAAGGGGAGCAGACAGAAGGAGCAAAATAGAAAGGTACAGTAGAAGGTTGGAAGAACTAAACTTATTTTGTTCTTTCTATGCCAAAATTAGAAGTAGCTTGCAAAATTAATTCTGAAGTCAGGGTGTAACTAACCTCTCCATCTATTACGCCACTACAAAGCAAAAAGAAAAGATGATGAATTAACAAACTAGTAGTAAAAAGTATGAATTCAGTAGGCCTGTGCAGCTCATTGCCATGGAGGGTTATTAAAACAAGCAGTGTTGCTAGCCTTCTAAGAATTATGTTGGAAATTATCAAATTATAGATAACATATGCATTAAAGGTGTCTTCACAGCATTATGTAGCTGGTTTTCTCCCATAGAACAGCACCTATCAGGGCATTTCAGACACCTTTTCTAAACAGGTATGCATGAAAAAAATTGGATGGTTACACACACTTCCTAACAGATGACAGTATGGACCAGATTACACCAATTACTGAACTGATTCTAAAACAGTACAGTTAAAAGTTTTTTTTATTCTTCACTTGGAATCATGTTTGACAAGTTTATCACCAAACTTCAGCTGCACTTCCACAAATATAAGACACTGCTTCATTCGTCCTATTGAGAGTAGAGAACTGGTGAAAGAAACTTTTCTATTTTCTTGTTAGAGATACTGCAAACTTGAATGAAGCTAAGAATATTCCATGAAATCCATAACAAAGGCTTATGCTATACCAACACTATCACTACCTAATATATGTCACATTTCACCTATAAAACCTACATTTCTATCTAACAAAAATCATCCTTTAATTGGCACCACTCAGAAAAATAATTTTTTAAGAATAGATTCCTCTTCTAGTACATTGTAACTCCATAATCACAGACATATGCATTTTGTATAGTAATAATAAGCAGCACAGAGAAACAGTTGTAGTCTATCCTTTGCAAGAGCCATACATACATTAAATCCAAGGCACAATCAAAACTATACAAATTTAGAAAAGAACTTGAAATCCATACTGAAAGCCCTTTCTTAAGAAAACCCACCCTTTAAACAAATCACTTTAGTTGTTTTGTGAAATACTACTGTTGATTCCTGAATTATTCAATTCCAGGAAACAGATTTATTTGTAACATTTCAGATTTGGCTATCAGGATGAAAGGTTTACTAGATATATTCATGGGAAACTAGCACACCCAGCCACCATTAAAGAACACAAATTTGAGTAGATTTCAGTATTTTGGAAGAACACGAGCTACATTATTTAAACATGTGCTATCTGCTCATATTTGAGGAATTTAAAGGTAACTAATGTGATCTGTAAATCCCAAAAGTAACCAAAATGCACAGAAGTTTCACAACCACAGGTTCATATTATTCTTTTACTCTCACTGCGCTAGCAGAAGCATCCCCTCTTTATGATTGGCATAAGCTAATATCCCACAGTTGTACCATCTCTACTTCATGTACAGTATAAAATTCCAAACTAATAGCTCCTATAAACAAGGAAGAAAACATCATGAACAAACCTTTTCGAAGTATCTGTTCTGAAATTTAAACCATAGTTTTATTTGTTCAACACTTAACACCTAACATAGCATTTTTCATATTTTTTTTTAAACACTAATCAGTATTTAGTCTGTGTGGATAATAAAAGAAATATTCATGCAAACTCTGCTTAAAGAAAAAATAGTAACTGAGGATATTCCAAAAGCCTTGATGAGAGCCTGTGGGACACCTAGATGATTCTGACACTCACTTCTGTATTTCTGCTATTTAGCTATGATTTGTGCCTATAAATCTACAGATTTGGTGATTATTATAGCATCCACAATGTCAGCTGTAACAGGATTTGCTGTGTTACAACACAGTATATCACAGGCTTTTCTGCTAGGAGTTAGTTATTAAGTTGTGGCGGGGCGGGGTTGGGTTTGGGTTTTTTTGTTCTTTGTTTTTTGTTTGTTTGTTTTTTAACCAAGGCACATGGGAAGAAGCACAACAGCTTTATATCTAGGGATTACAGCACTTTACCTTTTAAAATACTCCACTTCTCGCTCCGTTTCATCCATTTCCACACTGTCTAGATCAATGTCTTTGGGTAGAAACACATCATCTACAAAGGAAAAGGATGATACTATGTTAGATTCCATGGGGAGGGGAGAAGGAGAGAAGCAGCTTGAAGAAGCTGCATTAAAGATGTTTCTGGAGAACTGCCTGAACTTTGTAGACTATTGATTATTCATGTTTAGGCTGAATTAATACAGATTTATAATTAGAAAGACACTTAAAAACCCTACTAGTACCTCTGCTCAGTCTTTAAGGAGTTACACCAAGAACAAGGAAGAGATGAATCAACAGTAAATTTACGGATTGCACGGGTTGCAAAAGATGCCATAACCTGGAATACACGAGAGTGGTCAAATTATACAAAGGGCTCAATGAATCAGATAGCTAATGAATGGGATTCAACTGCCTGAAATCTGTTGGCCTTACCACTAAAAGGCAGCTTTAGAAACATTTTAAAAAATGGTATTTTTGATGAAAAATATTTCAAGAATTCTGGGTTTGTAGAGCTGCTGTACTCTGGGACATGATCATCAGGCTGTGTCTGCAGAAGTCTAAGTCATGCTACCTACAATTAGGAGTATTTTTTTAATTTTTTTTTTTTTTTAAATATTTTAATATGGCCTGAATTTAGGCTTCAGCTGTAGCAACAAAGCCTTTTTAAAGTCTGTTGGTATATCGTACTGTCTCGGTGTATGGTTCTCTTTTGTACTTTAAAAAAAACTTCAGAAAGTGTAAATTTTTGTAGAAACCAATTTGAGCATTTTCGTCTTAAAGTCTCTTTTCTTACTACATATATACTCCAATCTCATGTCTGAAGCAGCTTCAGAACCTGTTCCAAAAAGAGTGAGACAAAGAAACTAATCGAAAACACCTAGTACACATCACGACTCTCCAGAATCCTTGAGATTACGAGAACAACTCTCTTCTAAAGGTATTCCTGGTAGTTCTTAAGTTGCACATCTTTGCCGTGCAACTTCGTTCTGAAGAACCAGAAAGCCCTATAAACACAGGATTTCCCTATACCCCTAGTTTTCTTCAGCCTCTTCACAACAACTTAAAATACCCTGCCAGAATAAATTTCTTTAAGAAACAGAGATCACACCAAAAGCAATAACGTTCACTGCCTTAACACTTCATTTTAAAACTCAGTTAAAAACACCCCAAACTTTGTTACTCTTTTCATGTTCTTTCAATTACCCTAGCTCTAATTTTTTTTCTTAGTTCATTTTTTTGTACCTTCACTAATTTGGTACATGAACCCTAAGTCTTTAAGAACCTACAGCTAAATGAAAAATTGTATATTACAGTATCTTTCTTGTAGTTCTAAAGTCAGAACTACTCAAAGTGGCAATCCAGTTCCAACTCTTCAGAGAGCAGCACAATTATCTCCTTATAAATTCAGAAACATGTCCCTATGTTTTTTCACATTTAAATGTTAGTTTTCAGAAATTGTAACTATACTTGGTTTAAGTGGCAAAAAGCAAGGGTGAGGGGCAGGGAGGAGGAAAAGATGCAGGAAGCTACCTAAATTATCCTACAGTAAACACACTCCACGACCACCCTTTCAATAGTTTCTCCTTGAAATGTCTCCAGTCTTCTCTTTCTGCTCCTAATCCTAGAGTTTTGTCTTACTCCAATGACAAGAGTTACATTCTTCTTGTTAAATTCAAAAAAAAACCAAACCAAAACCAAAACACAACAAACAGAACAAAAAAAACCCAAACAAAAACCAAACATACCACAACACAGTATGCACAAGAACTAAGGTATCAGAGAAAAGCATTCAATGCTGTATCTCTGCTTGATTGACACGGAATGGAAACACTGAACACAAGCAGAGTTAAAAAGAAAGACTGGTGGGCTGACTCAACCCAACCATGAAACCACAAAAAAAAAAAAGTTGGGCTCTACATCTAGCACTTGCAAGGACCAGGAATTTGGTTTACATTTTTTGTAACAAAGCTTAATAAATGTAAGTATTCTGAAACACTGGCAAAGACTGCCAAAGGATTAAGATTTTGTATCTTCATGTGCTTACCAGACGTAACAGCATTGAACTGCAATATTAAGTCATTCTGCCGAACAGATGTTTAATTTATTCACCGTTACCACTCAACTACTGGGTGATCCCAGAGGAATGACCAGTTTCTCCGAGCAGACAGATGTCTGTACCTCAAAAATGCCATCCCAACAGGCAGTCCCAGTAGGGACCAAGCATGTGCAGGAATAAACTGGTGCCCAAGAATGGCAGTTAGATTAGCGTGCTGACAAAGCCAACCAGCTAGCATTGCAAGTACTTCTCAGCTCCGGTATTAGCTGTTAGACGTTTTCAGGAAAACAAAAAAAATACGTTGGGAAGAAAATTATGCAAGTGCAACTTGTTTGAGTCAACTTGATCTTTTACAGTTTTATATTTCTATCAGATAAACAAATCTGTTTACTAGCACAAACTAATATTCACGTGGAGAAAACACTCAATATTATCAACTAATTAACATCCCACTAAGTTTTCACTCTGGCAAATACAAAATTATAAATTATTTACTTCACCTGTTAATGTAATTAATATACAAAAGGAATTATTTCCACTGAGAAAATGCACATTTATGCATGAATGATCATTCTTTGGCTGCAGAAACCTCTTATTTTCATCGCTCAAAGAGTAAGACCAACTTTAGACTATACTCTTAATGCTGTATGAGAAAGAACCTTGCTTTTTAAGAAGTTCAAAATGGATTTCAACATATTGTTGAATTATTTTAAATATTTATTTTAAGCAAGATAGGCTTTACAGAAGAGACCGGCTTTCTTAACTGACAAAAACCACACACAAAACCAGCAGCATATGCTAGTTTATTTATTCTTTAAAGTATCCTACACTTCTTTACTAAAACTATATGCATCTCCTAATTGTTATAATTACGATGACTAGAGTTTTCCTGACACCAGTTTTTCTGTTTCTCTAACGCACATTGGCAGAAATGACTGAAGATAAAGAATTCAAACTTCTGGACTTAAATGGTAACAATAAGAAACAATCCAAATTCTTCAACTTTTATACACTTACCAATGGAATTGTTGACTTTGTCCCCCTTTTTCTTCTTGTTTTTCTTGTTCTTGCCTTTTGGTTGAGGAGAATCTGCAAGTATTAGCTTATTATTTTGTTGCTGTTCACTTGGTGAAGGGGATTCACTTGTTATGGGTGCTTTCTCTTCCTTTACATGGTTCAACTGTTTTCTGTTGTTACTGTTTAATTTTTTCTCCTCTTTTTTAGGTTCTGCAAGTGTTGGGAGCTCTGCTGCTTTTGCTTTGGATTCTATTTGGTTTCTGGTTTTAGTCTGAATTTCAGCTGCTTTGGGGGATTCAACAGGCTTTTTCACTTGTTCAGCACACGGTTTGTTTATCTGCTTTAGTTTCTGTTTGCTGTTTCCTTCTTTATGTTGATGCATAATACCAAGCAGAAAAGAGAGGGGCTCATGCTGCTTTACACTCCCCTCTTTCTGATAAAGCAGCTTTGAGTCTCTAGTGTTTACAGGATTGGATAGTTCACAGCCTGTCTCTGAAACTGGCCTCTGTTCTGTATGATTCACATGTCTTGACAGCGAACCAGAGGAGGTTTCTATCTTTTCTGATTGCTCAAGTGTACCATTCTGAATGTCTTCAGGTGCATTTGGGACAGATTCCTTCACTGCCTGGCAGTTTTGAGTAAGCATGTCCACCTTCTGACAGTCTTTACTTGTTCGTTCTTTCTTCTTTTTCTTTACAGCCCGCAACTGCTGAAGTTCTTGAAGCCGCTGTAATTCTTGTTTCAGCCTCTCCTCTTCTTCTTCCTCTCGCCGTCTTTGTTCCTCAAGCAACTGGTGATGCTCCCTCTCCCTGGCTTCTGCTTCAAGTCGAGCTTTTTCTTCAAGCTGCAAAGTAACAATAGGCTTATTGAAATTGCCAAATAGTTTGGAAATTCGAGTTTTAGGGATTATTACTACTTTTCTCTATGAACATTATAAATCCTAGGACGTTAACATATGAACATAATTAATCCAGAAACCTGTGCATCAAGTAAATAACTATTTATACAAAAGCTGCCCTTTAAAGTACGTTAAAATCTTTTCTATAGTTCTATTTTCTATTGTTCTGTAACACATTTGACTGTTGTTAATACCATATCAAAGTTTTCTACAACCGTAAAAACCTGCTGAAAACAAAACATTCAGGTTTATTCTCAAAAACTGCCTGTATTACTGAAGTAACTCAGGTTTGCATCATGTTGCATCGTTTACCCATTCCCTTTCTGTGGTAGCAGAGTTGCTCTGTTTCAGTATTCACGAACATTAGGAAGAACAATCATTAAAAACATTTTACAGCAAAACACTGAGCACATTAAAGCTACACTAAAAGTTGTCAAAAATAACAAGGATGGTAAAGTTTTCTGGTGTCAGCCATAAGTTCATTAACAGTATGAAACAAAGACGCAAGGGATTTTTCCCAGCCATTACTGCAAATGCCTGACTTTGCATCATCAGCAAAATGAAAGTCGTACACCGAGAACAATCATGTCCATTCATTTCCTTGCACATTTAGAAGTGCCTGTGTGAGATTACTTATTCACAGTTATAGAAGCCATGCAAAAAACCCTGTGAAAATCTTCCACTTCTTATGCTCAAACTGCATTGCAAGAGCAAAGCGAATTTTATTCATAAATAACTCACTAAGCCCTCAAGTTGCTGAATAGTGCTACAACATGAACATGAATAATATAACTTGTGAACATCAGGTCTTCCAAACCCATGGAAGCATTTAAAGAATGCAGAATTAGTGCCAGCAAGCAAATCCACAAACAAGAAATATTTACAGCATGGTCACACAACATACTGACCAGAATCCAAAAACATTCAGCAATCTCATTCCACCTTGAGCTTTATACCTAAGGCTGATATCTGAATTACAGTAAGAAAAGCCAATCTCCTGCTTGTTCAACTTAATACAAATAAATGCATTTCCTCCACTAACTCAGCAAATATTGTTTTCAAAAAAATAATTCCACTGCTATACTTTAAGAGTTTTTTTAGAAATGTTTTTGCCAATTTCCATTTGAAGGCAACTTGAAATTTTTTCTTCCCTGCCCCCTCTCTGCAGCTTGCCAGTTCACTCCGGTTTGGGATAGCCCTTCATCTCATCATGTGGCACAGCGCTTAACCTCTTTCAATCAGGACAGCAAGGTGCCCAGTGCAATCATTCTAAAAATATGAAATCTTGACTCTTCCACTCTCATAAAAGCACTAACCTTATGTTTCCTGGCTTCCTACACAGATACTTTATTGTAACCATTATCCCAATAAAGAAACACTAGGTTTTTAACCTCCCCCCCTTTTAAATGTCAATTCTACAAAACAATCAAATTCTTAGTATTTCTGACACTTCGAAATAGCTTTCTAAAGTGTGGGAAATTCCAATATAAAGCTGACTTGCAACAAAACACATGACAACCACATTGTGAGGAATCTTCCCAGCCTACTACATAACTCCTTAGGCAGCATCAGAACAGGTAAGCTAGCCCTGTATATACAAACAGGCAGCGTATCACAAACTACATAGAAAAAAATTACACCATTATTATGAAGTCAGTATACAGTTGTATACTTACAGAGAGTGCACAGATTCAAAAACATGAGGCCTAGGATAAACATAATTTTGTGTCTTACCTTTCTTTGCTTATGTCTGGCTCGCTTGGCTGCCCGAGAACTGCTTACTGGTTTGGTTTCAGAGCTGTTTATAAATTGTAGCAAGTCTTCCACCTTCCGGTGGTCAACAACACTTTCCCTTTCAGAGATCTGATCTGGTTTCTTAGGCTGTTCCTCTTTCCTTTTTGTTAGACGTAAACGAAGTTTTTCTCGCATCTCCGCATAATTTCTACTGGTTGGTGCAGCTGGAGGCTGAAGGACATGAGACAAAAATTTAGTGACTAAATGTAAATACTTCACTGACCTCATACTTCTGAGATTTTGAAATTTTAGAGACCTTCAAATAATCTGGAAGGTCCAAATCTGAGTATCAAACTCCTTATTGTTTGTATGTGTACCTAACGGTGTATTTAATAGGCATCACACCTGTCAGACTTGGTGCTAGCTTGTGAACTGTATTTTCCAGCTGAAAGAACAACTGATCTCGTGGAGGAATGCACAGGGGGAAGACAAACAATTGCCTTTAAAAGCATGAAAGGAGATTTCCATATTCTCTTGTGATCGGTGCACCACATCTGAAAATTTGAAAGGAGCAGACATTTTCTGCTGTTTCCATTTTCTATGAAGCCTGTTTCAGAGTTTGAGCTACCTGGGCTGTAACTGTGAAGGCTTGATTACCCTGCACTGAAGCATGCCAGCATACCTCCAGCAGAGTCGCATCAATAATTTAACACTGCCACAAGTTGAATCCTTGTGTCACGTTTCATTTCTGTACTCCCATCCACTGCTCCCGTCTCTCAACTTCTCATTCCTCCACCCCTTCTGCTGCCTTAACCTCTCCCCTCCTGTGCCAGATCTGGTGCCCATCTGTTTGGAGCTACACCAGTTCAGCTCATTAAACCAGCAAAACGAAGCCTATTAACTTAAAAATCCTGTAGTGTTTTGCCACTTCAGCAAAACTAATAACTTAGTGTGCAATCAGATGACTATCAAAGACAGATCAACCATGGACATGGTGGAAACATGCACTGAGAAATGGGATCCCCTCCCTAGCCCTTTCAACTACAGGGCAGGGGCTTTCACTTCACTTCAAGCCCTAAAACAAAACTGCATCTGACCAAATACATGGCAAATAAACCGAGCTTTTACTTCAACTAGGAAAAAAATGCCAGAGATCCAAATTCACTACTCAACTGATTATCACAACAGACTACACACAGATTTACAAATGAGGGCAGCAGCAAGATGAAATTTTAAATTAAGAAAAAATTTAATGTAGCAACTTAACAGCTTTTAGCATTTCATTTGTGCAAATGAAAAGATACGATTAAAAGAATTTACTAGACATGTTACTGGCATAATATTAACTTAAGGATGCTTCAAACAAAGTGTTAAGTATTATAATAAAGAACATAAGGAAAAAGATTTTGTATAACCTGCATGCTTTAGAACTTCGTAATTCCTTCAAAACACCCTTTAAATACAAATACAAGTGCCTATCAAAATGCACCAGTAAAGAAAACTGTAATACTGAAAACAGGGAAAGCGCAGTTTGGGTTTTCCTTTGATAAAGTATAATTTAAACTTACACTGCCTAAGTTCTAGGTAAGAACAGTTTCTTTTTTCTCTTTTTAAAAATCAAGTTGAAGTGAACACTTTGAGGACTGCTTTTTTTACAGATGGGAGAATGGCTCATAAATTGCCATGAACATTTTAAAAACATCCTATATTAAGTGTACTTCTACCCAAACTCATCGCATTATTTGTAGTTACACTGCTACAGATGAGCGCATGAATTTTGTAAAGTTATTTAAATGGCTCAATGCCCCTGTTTGCAGTTTCAGTCAAACATGGTATCTATTATCCAAGTCAGTTGCTTCCCAAATCTTTCAGTCATTTTTATTGCTCTTGAATTGCTTTCAACTGGAAAGGTTTGTTTGAATTCTTCATTTCAAAGAGGAAAGTTACTTTCTAACCATGCCCTTCTACTACTTCTCTTGATCGAGATCCAATGCCACCCCCTTAGTTGCATTCTGATAAATCACATGCAATCAATGATGAGTAAGTGACAAAAGAGCAAATAAAAAAAAAAATTTAAATCAAACAACTTACTCCTCCATGGCCGAAGAACTCACAGTAACAGCAGTCACAGTATTTTCCTTCCTTCTGATTTGTGGATGTTGAGGTACTGGAGCTATGCTCTGAACAGCTGTCTTCATCTTGACTCTCCTCTCCATCATACTGTTGATGATCATACGTGTTACTGTTCTCACAACGATGGCCCTCGCAATCAGGATCACTATGTTAAATTAAGAAAAGGCTTATAAAATCTCTGGATTATAATAAATAAGGTATTTGAAAAAAACATATACAGTTATATGTACATCTACCAGGAACAGAGACTCTCAAACTGGGATATCAGCCACCACTGATGCATCAAATCCTAAAGCCTTTATCCAGTAGCTTGTAAATGGAGATGCTCAAAACCAAGCAGCAAGATAAGATGATACATGGGAAAGTGATTTATAAAAACTCATTTAGCGACTCACTGAACAAGCAGCCTAGAGAATGAGTTTTGGAACTGTTCTTCCTGGCTTTAAACAGGTAAAATAGTTTCAGAAGTAGTGATTTTAGCTTTTTAAAATAGAATGGTTTTGAAACTGCTGTCCACGTCATCACTTGTGGTCTGAAGAGAGCTGTGCAGTTGCAAAGTATTCAACTTCTAAAATCCCCTGGTTTTAGATAGATTTTTCAAGCTCTTGACTTAAATAAAAAAATTCAAGGTCAGCTAAAACAAAAATGTTCCTATTACCCTGTTTGCACCTTTATTTTCAGGGGGAAATACCAGCATGTCTCTTCAATAAGCAAGTACATAGTTTATTCCCTCTAAAGCTCTGCAGAACTGTGCACCCAACATATCTATTGTCCAGTTCTCCTAAAACTTCTGTGATCTTGCTTCAAAAGTGTAAAATATTTTTAAAAATCCACTCATCTGGTATTAGTATTTCTTTGTTCTTATGTTAGAAAGGTGAAAACAGCCCATAATCTGTCTTATCTGCAAAATATATGTGAATCTTCTTTCTAACCCCACTTCCCCTTCCCCTCCCTCCCATCCATAACCTCCCCCCCACGCCCTGTAGATTTTTCGAGAATTCAGGATCAGGAAAAATTGTTAAACGTCAGTATCCTAGTTAAGGAAAAGGCATGCAAAACTGTTTCACATAACAGGAGATACTGCCACTCAGTACAAACATTGCAACTAGTCAGTTTGAGCAGCCCTTGCATCACTGTTTCTTGCCTGTTGAGAGTTAGCATTACAGCACGCAGTGGCACATGCTAGGGATAACAGATACAATTCCATAGAAACAAAGGCTTCATTAGGCCTGTTGCTCAGCTGCTAGATTGAAAGACTAGAGCATAAAGCAGTTTTTCCTATTACAGCAGATATCACTGATTCATACAGACTGCAATAATTGTTTCTGGGTCCTCTCCCAATTCATTCCTTACAAACTAAAACTACTTTATCATGTTAGCACCTGGAGATGATGATAAAAGTTGGATTTCTATTGTATTAAATATCCTATATTCAATTCTCTCCCTGCACTAGGTAAGAAAGTTTCTTTACAAAATTTGCTATAATTTCTGGAGCATGAATGAACAGTTACTTATTTTATGACATCATCAATAAAACCAGTTGATAACAGAAATAAGGGCATTTTCAGAAGCACTTCAGGTATGCATTTATCTAACTCTGCCTAAATCTCACATCATCTTCTGAAAACTACTGCAGTAGCCAGGAGACTACATTCATAGAAACTGTGACCACAGCTCTACAGGTCACAGAGTACTTGGAGCAATGACTCAAATGCTTTTCTGTTATACCTGCAATCATCAGAGATATCGAAGAGTTGGCACCATTGTCCGTCTGCCACAATACATAACACCACCAGAAGACAGCTCCACCAAACTCCTCCCAACCTCCAAGACCTTTGAAAGCCTTTGGAAATCAGAACATCCTTCCACACTACACCCACTATATAAAAGGTGGGACTGAAACCTAAGTTCTAAGTGCAGTCAGGAAAACACGTTACTATGTGGCAGGTTTCAAGACCAAGTATGACCTTTTTATAGTTTGAGCTAGATCTGCCTACAGACTTAGTAAGTTTTCACAGCTTTTCATTCCTGTGTGCCATGTAATGTGAAAAAGACCGAAAACAGATATATTATACAACAGGTCTGTGTCTCAGCAGCAGCAATCACTACTAGCAATGACAGAGTAAGAAAGAATAGAGCTTGGCTTATTTATCCCCGGTCACACCTCTAAAAGTGAGCAAACATTTTTTAAGCCTCTAAACTCAGTAAGTAGATTCCGCAATGGAAATTGCATCTGTAAAGTCTCACAGCAAGTTACATACTAAATATCAGCACTCAGTCTCATTTGCTGAACACACAAACAGCTCTTCTTTCACACTACAGCCATTGGCAAAGGAGAAAAGGTATCTGTATTTTAATTCCCCTTCTACTTTAAAAAAGAACAAGAACAGTAACAACAACAAACTTACCTGCAGACACTTGGTGGGGCACTTACAGAGCTGTCTGTGGTTGAAGTAGGAGGTGCAACTGTAGTAGGACAAAGACCTGAATGAGGATCCACAAATCCAGGGGCTGTTGCAGCAGTTTTGGGGAAAGAAGGAGCAGCAAGATTTGGAAGATGTGGTGTAGAGGCTGGAGACAGTGCAGCAGGAGACAGTGAAGGAAGGGATGCTAAACTGGTAGGACTATTTCGTGGTGCAACTGGTGCAGAATGTCTATGGTCCTCTTTATTAATATTATGGAACACTTCACCTAAATTGGGGAAAAAAGAAACCACTTACAACTAAAAAGAATTAGTAAGTCTCTATTAACTACCCAAACAATCATGCAAAGTGCTGGATGTTCTCAGTTTCTGTAAAAACGGAGTAGTATTTCAACACCTTTCTATTCAGTCCCAAACTCTAACATCAAGGTCTTTTACAAAGTTCTTTAATCCAGGAGTACAAAGACTACAACTCAAGAGTAGTAAGAACAGCAATTAGCAAAAACCATCAAGATACATAATATTATTAAAATAAATGCATATAAATCTTTATGGCTAGCTAAATGTACTTGAGTCAGTTACTAAGCTGTGTGTGCATTGCAAATCCTTACCTATCGATGAAGGTCTCTTGGATGATACTTTGAATTGGTTGCTGCTTGACTGCACTGTAGTTGCTGTGCAGGAGACAGAAGAAGTGGCAGAAGAGGTTGCCATGACAACTTTATTAGCTTCCATAAAGGCATCCTGGAAATTGTACAGACATTTCTTCTTTGCAGCATTTTTTTTCTCTTTGCTGTCAGTAACTGCTGTTGCTTCATTGCTAGATGTAGTAGGAAGTGCTTCGGGTCTTATTTCTGAGAGTGCTGGTGCTAATATATCACTCCCTTCAATTGAAACACACATAGTAATTCAGAATCACAGAATTGTCTTCATGGCATTTAGAATTAAACATTCAATAATTTAGATGCAGACAAGCACGGATATATTGTTAGTGTTGGCTTGGTAGGATTAGTGAAGCGATACTCCTTTCCCCCCTCTCTCCCCCTCAAAATAATATAGCTGTAACAAAAAAAGTGCTAAGAAGTCTCAGAGCAGAAGTCAAAAACTTTAAAGTTATAATTTAAGAACACTACTAAATGTGTGTTATCAAGTAGTAAAGATGCTACTTCTATCCATTTATAATTTAAAAACTAAAATCCGATGCCATTTTACACGTTAAGTATATAAGCTTCAATATCTGAAGTCCAGGTTAGCCATGCAACAGTTATAAGCAGGAACAACATATCCTTCTATCAACATAACATCGTAAATCTTATCTTTACTTATTGGTAATTCCAGCTAACTACAGTAACACCTTTGTGATGGACCTTCCACACAAGCTTGCCTCTAACCATCTCTTGGAACAGCTACCCATAACTACATTTGTAAATGCATGAGTTATGCTACTGGAGAAGTTTTCTGGAGGTTTTTAATGCCTTTCCTTTTAAATATCACTGTAGTAGCTTGACACAAGTTAGCAGCAGATCAGTCTGGAAAAAAAGTCAACACGTAAAACCAAGCTTCCTTTTTCATACAAGTCAAATAAATCAAAAAAGGTATTTTAATATTTGCTATGATGTGAATAGAAAGATATCTATGTATATATGTTGTTGTTTCTCTTCTATTCTCTTTCACTTTAACCACTGGTATTTGCAAAGGCTTCCTGGCTTAAACTAATCTATTGCTTGATTTATGCCTGTCTTTTTCAACGACAATGCAGTTATCTCTGTGCATTATAAGAAGTAGTAAGATGTAGTACCACATTACCAGTGCTCTTATGACCCTGTAGAAAAAGAGCAGGCCTTTGTGGCAGAAGACCAAAAGTTATTTAAGTTGCCCCTTCATTCTCATTTCTATGCAACCCTAAATTTCTGAAGACAAAATTACCTCTACAATGACCATAGGTGAAAAATAGCATGCTATTCTTTTGCCTTTAGCATCCTCTCCCCAATACATATGAATTTATTTTTCAATTTTCAGCCCCATTGGAGTAGAAATAGCAGCAAATCTCTCCCAGAATCCTGTCTTATAAAACCATGATGATGAAACCTATCATTCCTGGAAAAAAGTGCCACACTCAATTTCAAAACATAAGGTTTTTAACTAGTCATTGTGAAGTAGTAACAAACCCTCACCAGGAATTGTATCAGGCAAAAACGTAGCAGGATTCCAGTTCTTGTCATTCATCATCTCTGAACCCCAAAGACTTATAAATTTAGAGCTATTCCAATCTGGAGTGCTCCCAAAACAGCTTGGATAAATATGATCTTGGAGAGAGGCATTGAATACTTGATGTTTGTTTGTATGATTCTGAACTGGAGCTGGCGGTAATGCCTACAAAAATAAAGAGTATTTTCCTCATTAATATTCTGTTTGCTTACACAGTCACTCCAACAGCAATATTCAAATCACAGTGTTTCAATTGTGAAAGGCATTATAAAAAGTGTAATAAACAGTATTTCCCAGAATAAGCCGACTGGTTTGTTGATTTTTCATGCAGATAATATATTACACAGATTGTATGTACATGTATGTATTTTATAATCACAAACATTGCTTTTAGATTCAGGTAACCAATGAATACAAAAAAGCATTCTCCAAAAATACTTGGGTTAATATATATTGGTAGGCCCTCAATTTTAACTAAAAACAGTATTCGTATGAATGTAGAACTTGTTAGGAATTATTACCTTTCAAAGCCCAAGCTGCCAAAACCAACCCTCTGTGACATGATAATCATTACCACGTAAGACAATTGTGATAAAGGGATTACAAATGCTTCAGGATTGAAAATGAGTGCAGTAGAAAAATAAAACACTTATTGTTTCAAAACATAAATTTAAAGTTGATTATATTCTTCTGCTTTTTTCATCTCCAAGTAGTAACAGGTTCCTGACTTAAAACTTAACAGGCAAGGAATACACCTTTTTATTCTAAGAAGCAATTGGGGGGTGGGGGGAAGAAAAAAGGAACACACACTTTCTTGTTTTACAGAAGTTGCTCTGGCTTGCCCCATTTCTTCTAGCTGAAATTGTTTACTCACTTTCTAAAAGTAACTTTCTTCCAGAGACCTTGTGTAATGCAAGCATTATGTTCAATTATTGTTACCTTTAAAAAAAGCCAAGGAAAGTGATTTTGTTCTACTCGTGCGCTAGATTTGATGCCATGAAAAGCTACACAGAAGTAGACATAGATATTAAAAATATCAGCCGAGTCCAATAACATTTCTGACATGAAAGTCTAAACATTCACGGCCAAGCAAGCTACTTATATACGCAGTCTCCTATTTCTATACAGAAGGACTTTCATTATCTGACTAATGGTGAAGGTGGGAGGGGCTGGAATACTGGAATATCCTGCATAAAAGAAAACTCATATACATGGGTACAAAGAAACACTTCACAGGGCAGAACAGCCTATCCATGATGAACCAAGCCTGATCCAGCAGGGCTTATTAGCTCTTTCACTACCAGCTCCGATGATTTCGGCTGACTCTTGAAAGGCAAAAGCTCCCTAAAGCTTCAGCTTCCACATATGTCTTTTTACCTCCAGAACAACATAAATACATGGAGCCCAGCTGGTTCAGGTGCTGTGCCAGAGCTAATAGATCTGGCCTGCATTACAAAGCCACTCGGTGCTAGCAGCCTGCTACTCTGCATGGGGCTTCTGGTGCAGCCTTGATGGTGCGCTGCAGATTTTCCACTACACAAAGGTCTTCTGAAAGGAAAGACCCGAAAGAAATAAGACCTGAAAGAAATTTCTGAAAGAAATAAGGGATGGGAGCTTGAGTAGATTGATGGGAGCTTGAGTAGACTGCTATAAGGGATGTAAAAAGAGCTCTGGAAGGATGGCAGAAGGTGGGGTACAACAATCAGGGGTTCCAGAAGAACGGCACTGGGTTGTTGAGAAATGGCAGGCTGGCACACTGCAGTTAAGGAACTGGTGCACTGCAACAAAGATAAGGAAGAGACACTGATAAGTCAGGAAAAAGCAAAGTGGATGTTAAGGATGGTAAGAGTACGTAATAGTCATCTTGGTGAACTAGTCTACTCTCATTGCAACCACAGGATCACAGGACCAGATGAAAGGGAGATAACAGGAATATGTAGCTAATGACAAAGGCTTTGCCCCTTTCAGCAGGGCCCACAGTTCAACTGATTTAAATACTATGTGAAACAAGACCACATTAATAGTAATTCTTGCTTTTGATTCGTACTTCTGAAAAGCAGTCACCTGGTCCAGATCCTTGTTCCACATCTTTCTCTGGTTTATTACTTACAAGTTTGGGGGCAAAAGAATTTTGCAGAACATGTGAAAAAGCAAGTTCTCTCAAAGTACAAAACCACTTAAAAATGCCTCAATTCTCTCTCTCAATAAAACCCCAAGTTAACTCACTAATATTTTGAACTAGAAACCGCAGGATATTATTGCCAAAATGGAATATTAAGTTTTGACCTTCAATATATAGGAAATGAAGATTTAATTAGTCCTATCATACTGACTAAAGTTCCATTACTGTTTCCACCACTGAAGACTCATTTGACTCTCCATTCTTTCTAATCACAGTAAGGAAATTACCAGTCTTCCTGACAAAAGCCACCCTTAGCCCTGCTGTAGGAACCTTCCACCAGTTCTGAATCTGTCCTATTCCCTACCACTCACTACTCCCTCCAAAAGGACTGCTATAAACAGATCACAACTTAAAGCAACTTTCATGGTTTCATTGATACTCAGTCATGCTGGTTTACACAGGTGTACAGTATTGTTCCTGGGACAAGGATGTATTCATTTCCTTTGTCAGGCTTACCTTATTGTGTGTAAAGGGAGAAGCGGTATACAAGGTGGGATGGATAAGCGGACGAGGCAGATGAGGAATTGTATGCAATGGTATATGTCCATGGATGTGAGGATAAAGATGAAGTGCAGGATGTGCAGGTTTTTCAGGATTCATAAACTGGTGGCCAGCAGGCAGGCGTCCAGTTGCAAGTGCAGAGGCTGTTAGACCTGAGGCTTCTTGTTTACAAACGTGACATTCACAAGCATTTGGACCTTGGTCAGCCTGTAAGAAAAAAAAAATAAATACATTTTTCAATCTACTACAATAAAATCAGGTATCTTCCCCATCCTTTTTTTTCTTAGTAATTAATTATTTATATATATATAAAAAAATTAATATTTTCAGAGCATCCACAGAATTCTTTCATCTAATACCAATGGAAAAACCTCGTAGTGAAGTAAAAGCACTAGTGGATGATCTTTATCTTAGTTAAGAAAAGAATGCCCCCAAAATTGACAGCACTTCAAACTACACAGATTCTTAACGTCCACTATCAGTGACAAGTGAGATACTGATACAGATAATCAAGAACAGACAGGAATAAGAACCCTGACAGCATTTGATCATTGCTAGGCAATTAATTACCCCACTATTAAAAAAAAAATATCTGCATTAGGCAGAGCACTGCTAGCATGTCAAGGGAGGTGATCCTTCCCCTCTGCTCAGCACTGGTGAGATATCTGGAGTGCTGGGTCCAGTGCTGGGCTTCCCCAGTAAGAGAGACATTGGCATATTGGAGTAAGTCCAGTGAATGACCACAAAGATGAGTTAGACCCTGAAGCCTCTGGCATACAAGGAGCGGCTGAGAGAGCTGGGACTGTTCAGCCTCAAGAGAGAAGACTCAGGGATCTTATCAGTGTGTTCCCTGATAGGGAAGAAGAGAGTAAAGAGGACAGAGCTAGACTCCTCTCAGTGGTATCCCATTGAAAGACAACAGGAAATGGGCACAGACTGAAATACAGGCATTCCACTCAAGCTTAAAGCATTTCTTTATTTGTGAGAGTGGCTGAAGACTGGAAAATGTTACCCATAGCAGTTCTGGAGCTGCCATCCTTGGTGATACTCAAAACCTAATTGGACAGAGTGCTGAGCAACCTTCTCTAGATGACCTTGCTTTGAGCAGGAGGGCTGGACTAGATTATCTGCAGAAGTCCCTTCCAAACTCAACTATTCTGTGATTGAGTGAAGCAGACATTTCTCATGAAAAATTTCATAATCGCATCAACCATGAGAAATCCACACCTTATTAGAACCTTTTAATGATCTCAATGTATCATTAGCCTCTGTTGTCTCAAAAGGATTCAAGACTTTGGAAGAAAAGCAGCCCAGGAAAGAGCCGCTCTATTTCCCTCTCTCAGGTCAGTACTTTTTCCTGCCACTGCCATTTCACTGGAAGACAATTTTACCAGAAGCAATACCAGGAACACTTCCCCATTGCTATTTCTTCCCAGTAATGCGGCAGTTATGCATTTTTTCAAAAAGCAACATCAGCTAACTTAGCTTTCTAGAAAAGAATTGACAGGTGGTATTCTTCTTCAATATGCCTTCCTCTCAGAAACAAATAACTCTTCATTATGACTTAAAAGCCTTACAGCCTTTGACACAAGGTATATTTTAACAACCAAAGATTTCACAAATGAAAATACAGTGATTGAATTCATTAGGTGTATAGAGAGGAAAAAATAACTTTCCCATTAAAAAATTAGTATTATCAAGAAACCAATACAAATGAAAATAGAAAAAAGATGTCAAACAGTATGATGAGATTCAAAATCCAATTCTGACCAACCTGTGGGTACTGAGCATGCTAAGAAATCTAAAGAGGAATAAAGATACAGAGTAAATGAGCAACCCCAACAGATAATGACAAAAAAAAATCCCAAATGCACATGACCTGTACCAGTGAAATCAATCACTTGAAAGCAGTGTTGCCAGGTAGATACTCAGCTCTGATTAGAAAAACCAGGCTAAAAAAAGTAATCAAGAGTTCCTCAGAATAATTCTGAGAAAATTATTTTCCCTCAAAGAAAACAAAAAAGAGAAAGGTTAAATCCACCTTTTTATCCTGCATATTAGTTTGCCTCCCTAAGGCAAGTAGACGTACATAATCTCATTTGATTTTCCACAACAAATGCTGAATCTGTTAACCAGTTTCAAACTAGTTGGACAGAGGTCTCAGGTTATACAAGTGCTATGATGTTGGTCAGCCATACACAGAAAACAATTTCTCAACATACTTGCTGAAAGAAAAGTTGTAGCTTAATACTCTTAACACACGAGAAAATACTTCTAGTGGAAGGCCTCACAAACATCCTAACCACAGGGAAACATCTAATCGGAGTTCCCACCTGGCTGTCATCTAAGGTCTCAAAGGTGCCCTCTCTGATGCAGATTCTTTTGTACAATAAGAAATAAAAGTGACTGATATGTTCTCTCTTCAAACAATGAGCGCATGTTGTAGCTGCAGGGTAATTCAGATTAAACACCACATGGTCACAAAGACAACTCCATTGGATGCTTTGCTTTGGTGCTCAGCTGTTAAACCAAACACCACTACTTGCTAAGCAGATACTCTAGGCATGGCTGTCTGGGTGGTTTGGTGACCTTACAGTAAAGAACTTAATAATCTTAAATCATATAAAGAAAACAAAACGAAAACAAAACAACAACAAAAAAACCCCACCAAACATCCCAAGACCCATGCCATAAGTCATGCAGTGGATTTAACTGCACACCGTTTCAACAGGGAAAGTTAGATAGAATATTAAAAAGTACCTTTTAACTAAGTACTTGCATCATCCCCCCCACCCCGATTAACTTCAAATAACTTAACATTATCATTTGAGAAAGACCAAGCTCAAACTTCCAAGCAGAAATGCTTCTTTCTCATTCATACAGGCAGGAACAAGCTTTTTCCGCTTTTACTGAAGCCACCTTCAATATAGCTAACAAATCTCAGGTTCTGACTAAAGGAAGTATCAGTCATAACAATATACAATTAGCTGAAAAATATTATAGGTATCATATCTACCTACTGATAACTTAATATATTAAAAGTTAAATATTTAATTGAAGATGTAAATGTATTATTATTTGAGCAGCCACATTTCAAAAATCAATTTACTAAAAGGGTTGCTTTTAGATTACTATACCTGCTGACTGGGGTAAGAAGGTGGAGGACTATCCATTTTTGCTTCATCTTTCCTTAATGCTCTTTTGCCTAGAGACATTTCCTCCTTTTGAGTCCCTGGTGGTTCACCACTGCTCTCCCCATCTGCTTCTTCATCATCTGCTTCTGAGGAACTGCTGCTAGTACTGCTCACCTGAGGAGACTGCACAACATTAACTCATTAACATAGAGATGAAGAAGAGGCCTTTCTGCAGCAAGCACATCCAACTGCCAGAAAAAGATACGACACTGTAAATGCTGTACCTCATCTTTTAATGCCATGTTTTCACCTCCACCATTTAGCTCATTGTGAATCCCATTCATGTTGGCTACCACCTCTGCATCGTCGTAATTATTCAGTGGGTAGATATCAGCAAATTTTGCTGATAATGGTGCAACATCTTCATCATCACTACCACTGAGGGGAAAAGAGGCTCAGATAAATCACAGTGCTTGGTAACCTCAGTTATTGTGAAAGCAGGTATACATCGCTTGTATAAATTTTCCAATTATGAGTCAAAGGATTGTCTTCCAAGTTGTTTAACCAAACTTACTTTTTCAAGCAAGTAAAATCAAGCAACCTGCCATATAATCCTACTGAATATAGTAGTTGCATGCCTGAATGACAGCCTGTATCGAAAAGAAGATTCTCTGCTATTTCTGTGTAAAATATGTTTCCACCACTCTCTTCTGACCAAGAATCTATCAAATTAACAATGGTAGGATATGGCTGACCTTTAATTTGATGAAAAAAGCCTTATGCCAATGATTTCCTTTACAGAAAGTGTGAAGTGGAAAAAAGTACAACATAAAATTCAAGTTTTTCCATACATCAAATGTCAAACCAGTAAGTAGGGAACATTGAACACATCACAGTAACTCTCAAATTTCTCAATTGCAATTAGTTCCTAGACAACCCCACATCTATGTGCTTTTCAGAATCTGCTCTAAAATACTTAATGGAAATTTTTTCACAGATAGCTAGTAAGAGAACATGCATGTTTAATTACCCACTCCAGGGAAGTCTTGCAAAGATTGGTTACTTCATGTTTCTACAGCAACCCAGAGCTCTTAAAAGAGCTCTTAAACTGCGCACTTTATCTTTTTGCAGTCCATGAGATACTGCACCAAAATTTAATTACACGATGGCACCATTAGGCATATTTCAAACGTGCAACAAGGAAATAAAACATAGCAGATATCATAAAATGGCCTTTCCCCAAGGAGCAGTGGTATTTCCCTAAAAATAAGCTTCTTACAGTAAATACCCAGATTCAACTGAACTAGCTTCTGAAGAGACAAACTGAACAATTTTGGACATTTCAGCACCAAAACTAATGAGAGTTTACAGGAATTCAAACCACACATTTAAAAACATGTAGCTAAACATACTGCCACATAACATTTTCAAGTGCTCCCCAAATGGGTTCCAAAACTAAAGTCCTGTTGTGGAAGATTAAACCCTTGATGGCAGTAAATGCAAAGATAAACGTCTAAAGGAAATTGAATTTAGTGAAGTGATATTCATCAGAAACATCCCACATATCTGCACTGTCCTCATTCATCACACCATATTAACACAGAATGTTAATGACAATTCTCTTGACTGTGCTGTTAACAGGTATTTCATTAGTGTTCCCACCAGTACTGAAGCTGGGTCTTTTTAAGTATTCCTTTAGAATACTATGTGACAGAGGAGACTGCTGGTTAGCTCTACCCTAATCACATACAGAAGCCGGCCTACCAAGCAGTTTTAACACTTCAGAATTACAGAAGGAGCAGAAGTCTACCATTGTGATCCAAATAAAAAATAAAAAAATAAATAAAAAAAAAAAGGTGGCAGATACTTCTGATAGGGACAAAAATTTTTGATGCAAGACTTGAGTTAACACAACTTCAACAATCCTAAAAGCCTCCTAATAAAGGCTTTTTTGGAACTAAACTGATTCATATGAAATGGCCATCCCTCAAAGAAAAGATCACTAGTTCCCTTGCTTAGTCTAAGAAAACGTCACATTTTAAAACAATACTCTAAAGTAGATCAATATCGGATGTCCTTGTAATCTCAAAGCAGGAAAGTACATACAACACACACTTCCAGCAATACTGTTAAGTCAACATCTTCAGAAATTTTTAAGAACTTTACAGGATATATTTTTTTAATGTTTGCACAACATATAGCACTGGAGTTGTGGTCTGCTGGATACAGTACCAATATTAAATAATTTTCTGAGTGAAAACAAGCATTACATAATGCTAGTCAGCCAATGCAACTTGCCTGCTTAAGTTCAACTCACTACAAAATTTTAAAAAAGAAAAAAGAACTTACAAAGTTGGTGCAGAACCATTATCTGCAAGGATGAGTCTGGGATGTTGCTGAATTGTAATAGGCGAGCTGGAACCTGATCCTGAACTTGCTGAAGACATACTAGGTGGGCGGATCTCAGATAGATAATCCGGAGCAGAATCAATTTGTAGTGGTAACTGGTTAATGTGGATATCCTCCGTTATAGGAGAATCCATGATGCCGCATGTTAAAATGTGCGAAAGGCTGCAGTCATCACAAGTACATCTGTTCAGGAATTAAGATTACAGATTTTTATAACCTTGTTTAAGTAGCATTCGTTTAAAGTAATCACAATCTTTGTTCAAATGTATTTCTTTTTTCCTCTAACAAGAAATTAATCATTTATTATGATTTCATATTAAAAACATCAGCTCACCTTCTTCTATAATTACAGTTGGGACAGTCAGGCATGCTCAAACGTGATGACAGCATGTGTCTCATTGTGTCTGTGAAGTTGTTCTCCCCAGCTAGAGCTTTCTTGTTATTAAGCTGAAGTAAATTATAAAGGCAGTGTTTTAGTAGTGCAAGTCTTTCCACTAAAATTCAATGGCACATCATGATTAACAAGTTAGATAATCAAGAAGGGGTTTTGGGCCAAACATTTAAAAAAAAAAAAGCATTCAGAATAGTTTAATGAAGGTGGTGTTTTGATCATGAGTGAAAAAAGGAAGAAGTTCAAGGTTACAAACAACAAATATTTGGCACTGAAACTCTTCAAAGAAAGTAAGTTTCTCCTATGAAATAGTAAACTGGCCAAGACCATCTCCTTGACTCATTTATATGTGCATCTTGCATGGTATTTCTGCTGAAGCACTCTGAACTTGAGTAGTTCTTGTCTTGTTTCATGGTATGCACAAAAGGATACTGCTGACAAATGGAGAAAGAATTCAAACTCATCCTTAGCTTGCAAAAAAGAATTAGGACTAATTCTGTAGCCACTATGGGATAGATTCAAGGTATGAAGTAGCTGCCCAAAACAGGACTTGACTGCATTAGTGAAAAACCACTATCCAAGTAACCTCCACCTGGCAGAGGCCTAATCCTGAAAGCACCTAATTTCATTAGATACCTACAAACCTTAGGTTAAACAAGGATGTGCCTAAGCTTCTACTTCTATAGATGCCCAGACCTGATCCTTACCTAAGCAGCCATGGGCTTACAGCTCAGTTAAGCCCAATTAGGATTAAGGAAAAAGAGGATTCTTCCTCAAGTCCTCTGAGGAACCCTGTAGACCAGATGTTCTAAAGACATGGTTAACACAGGCTTATGTTCCTTATAGGAAAAAGTACTTACTGATGACTGCTTTGAGACATTGCCAATTTAAGCTTAAGTTTAAGTTTATTAAATTGTACTGTCATACTCTCTCTTTCTCTGGCTCACAACTAGCATTTCTTTCTGCATAGCGATATAGGAATGGAGAGGTTTCCTGTCCGGTCTTGACTCTGCCGAGTCACACTGTACTCTTACAGAAAGCACGATACATACTTGAACACTTCTAGTCTAGAGAACAGGGCACTGTGTCTTAAACAGCAGACAGTTTTATAATAAGGTAGGAACTTATACTGGCCCTTCTCTGGCTACAGCTTAAAAAGAGCAGATAGTTCTGCTCAGCCTTTTCCCCACAAAAGGAAAGGAGGAGCCATCGCCAGAGTCATAACAGATGTAATCATCTGCCCTGCTCCCGTGGTTCACACTCCCCAGCTCTGCACGCACAAGGGAATTTGTTAAACTCTTGAACACAACATTCCCTATCACCTACATCAAGGCAGCTCCACACTCAATGTATTGGCTGTTTTGGATCCCACTCTAAGGCATCAAAAATTCCCCTTTTACTGTATGAAGAATTTTAAAACCTGGTATGCAATCCTAAGACTACGGTGCTTACATTTTTACCTTGTAGTAACTCAGATTACATACTATTACGTACTCTTTTTGGATCTTGCTTTTCTGTATTTTAGCTGACCAAATTTCATGCCTGCCATAGTTGCAGATTTAGATCACATAGAACTAGTACAAGACACTACACTCACATGTTCACATCTTACAAGTATACATGAAGCATTAGTATAACTTCGTATGGTATTAAAAAAATCCTACCTGCTCTTCAATAAAACGCCTCTGTTTAAAAAATTCCCAGTCTTCCTTTAGCATGCGTTGTTTGGTTTTCATTGCCATCTAAAACAGAATTTAAGGAAAACTCATTGATTTAATAATAGAAAACCTATGCTGTTGTCAACTGGTCTACCAGTTTTATTAAACCTAGCTTGTCTATACTATTTTGAAAGTACTTACATACTTAGTCAATATGAAGTGTATTTTATTTACTAATCATTTAATTTGAATAATTTAAACATAAGATTTCATCTTTGTTTACACTATTTTCCAGATTTTTCCACTGTTATTCCTTACGTTAATATTTGTTTTCATTAAATGTTGTAATAGCATTTTCAATAAAATGTGACTGGCATTAAATCCTCAACATCTCAGATTCCCTAAAATCCACTAAAGTCAAGAGATACAGGACTTTTGGCAAGGCCTCAACACAGGCTCAAGTGCAAACTCTGATGTACCACATGTGGAACTAACCACCCAATCAAAGAGTCAAAAAAAATTAGAAGAGTAAAGAAAATTAAGTAATGACCTAGACTAACACTAGTTGCCACTTTTATTCCTCATTATATTTCGTGCCCATGATCTCTCTAAGGCTGGAAAAATATTTTGTAACTACTCATCCCTGAATCATGTCACCGTAAATGCACGTAGAGCCTGTAACGTCCTGTATGCAAATGATATTTTTCTGACTTAGGAAATAAATTCACTCTGACAGAATGCAAAATCTTGCATGAATTTTAACATAGCAAAATGCAGGAACAAAGCTTCTCCTGTTGTACCTTACAAAATTTTAAGAGCACTACTTCATCAGTGAGGAAAAACAACCATCTAGGTTATCTTTTACAGTTATTTTTTTCTTTTACCTAATTAATACAAGAAAATCTACCACCTTATAGAATATAACAAATTGCTTCATAAAGATATGTTAGTAAGCCAAAGTCCAAGAGGTTATACCACTAGCAATCTTTTTCTTTTTTCTTCAAAAGCATGCCTCCAGAAATTTATACTTGATCAAAAGTTTAATGTTTTACTATTAACCTAAGTGCATTATTGCTATTATCATTATTTAACTTGGGAAAATTAAATTCTAAGCTGGGGATTTGAAACAGTATTAAGTGGTAAAGTTTTGCCTAATGGATTCCTGAAACTATCAGCAGCATGTAATTCTAATTACTACTGTGGATTTTGATTTCCCCTGCTCCAGTGAGGTTAAATTAAGACCAAAAAATGAGTTTATCATTTGCAGGTGTGGTTTTTTTAAAAAATAGCATGCCTGAAATATTCTTGAACCATTGGTAACATTTCTTAAGACACACTAAAAGGTACTGCAGAGTCTGCAGCCAAGAACATTAAAAATTTCATCCTGGCTGTACTACCAGCTTCTGAGCACCCTTGCGCTATATTTAAACACAGCAACTCTCACTGGTTTAGGTGTCCTGCCACCTACCTGAATCCTCACCATCAGAGACAGGCACCTACATTCACTGTACATTATAAGAGAAGACTTTAATGCCAAAGAATGACGTTTAAAACAGCCAGTGCATTAACTGGGAGCTGCCTGCTCAAGCTTGCCAAGAAACTGTCAAAGAAAACAGCATGGTTTTAAGTCTTGGTACTTTTGAGCATTAATGGGAACAGGGGATGAAGCTAAAGTTTTCCTACTTCCAATTTCGCAGCCTTTCCAATATCCCATGTCTCCAAGTATCTTAAGTTATTAATTCCATAAATAATAGGAAATCACTTCTCTCCCCTCTTTCTTTTCCCCAATGAATACTTATTTCAGCAGAGCAAAGCAGCTGCAATACAAACCACATGATTCATGCCCAAGAATTCTGCTAGGGAGTAGGAGATAAATTCAAGTGCCATCTGAAGGAAAAATTTACACTGCAGTCTTGCACATCTGCAATGAATATACTACCACTGCTGCCCAATGGAGGAGGGGCATCCATTACCACCCTCGTCCTTCCTCCGTGTCTATTTGAAGCTAAAAAGTATTCGAGATCCATCAGACAAGACATGGTAAAAGTGAGACAGGCAGCTGAAAAAGTATTTTTCCTTTCTGAAATAGATTTAAGCATGAAACAAATGTGAATCTAATCTATTGTCCTCACCTGTTTCACTAGAAATAATAAAAATAATTCCTCTTATCACAAACTCTCAGCATCTGAAAAGTGTTTCAGTTATTTATACAGCTGCCATAAAGACAAGAACCAATTATCCACATAAAATACTATTTTTTCTATTAAGTTGACCAGGACTGTTAAATAAAAAAAATAAAAAAACCCCAAACACCACACATGCATACGGAGAGGCAAGCAAGAAGCTCTCCCTGGGCTCTTGTGGAACTGGCCAAAGGCACTCCTGTAGTCCTTTCTTCTGCAGGAGCCAGCAGTTAAAAAAAAAAAAACAAACAAAACCAAAAAACCCACACACACCAACCACAAGCACCACCACACAAAAAAACCCAAAAACCACTTTCACACAAAGTACATATGACTATCTAACCATTAGTTATGGGAATGATCCAGATATATTTAGGACCTCCTGAGTTAAATGTAGTCTAAATTTGGTTAAAAAACCCAGGATCTGGAGGTACAGGCTGCATACATTTAAACTCTCCGGTATTCCAGATACCCTAAACATGTTCCTCAGATTTTAGCATGTGATGAACACAGGTGCTGATATGAATGAATCCTTATTCTAAGTTTTACTACAGCGTACACACATAGTATAGTAGTGTATTAAGTTACACGTCTTGTCTTACATGTTACATGACACAGCTGTCTTACACAGTATTTTAAAAAAAAAAGTAGTATTTGTATTGCTTGCAAGAGCTATTAACTTTTTTCCCCCCAAGAACAAGTAATATAACATACTGTAGTGCAGGGTTTATTAATTATCTCTGCTGATGCCTTGTCTAAAATTTTGGGTATAGTGAGGATTGTTCTTAAGTTCTTCTCTGATGGTCTGTGTTCTAACCTTTGATACATTAGCAATAAAACCTCACAATTTTGTTAAGTCAAGAGGTGGCAAATAATGAATGTGCATTCACTGTTAAGATCTACTATTTCCATAGTAGCCAGGCTTTCTGATTTCTACCTTGTTGACAAAAATATCACTGCAAATTCAGGTCAGTTGGTCATACTGAACGATGTAATTTTGATCACCAACACGGGGTTTAAGGCACGATTGTGCAAATATTTTTTCTACATATAAATACCAATATCGATATCTCCTTTAAAATGTGATGGTTTAAGTTCTAGAATTTTTTTCCCTACACACCCCCATTGCAGGTTTTTTTTGGTCATTAGGAAATAAGAAATCATCATATTAAGTTTCCCCAAATGGGAGAAGAGTTTCTGTTTGCATGAGGATACAGGCTTCACTGAGCAGACAAAAAAAATTCTGTAAGACAGTATTTGTGGCAGCTGCGTGGTCACTTGATACAGAGAAATACAGAAAAATCAGTTAAGAGCTGATTTTGAAGTGGTGCAGATCAACCAGTCAGAAGCCTGATACGAATGCGACTCTACAGAAATTCCACCTTTTCGGAAAAAAGCAAAAGATGAGAGGTGAACTAGGCTCCCTTTCTTACTGGTGAGGCAGTATCAGACAGCCACAACACAGCCACCCTAACACCACAGGGAAAATGACTTCTAGTAGCACAAAATGTGAGATGAAATTTTACTGAGCTGCCATCAAATATTTAGGTGCACAAAAGCAGCCAGACCAAGAGAAAACTTCGTAACTGATAGCTCACAGATGCAGACCCCAAATATAGAACAATCTCTAAAAATAAAATTAGTTATGTCCTTTCTCCATCTTGAAGGTACTGGAATTAGTGGTGAAAGTTCACTTAAATCTTCATCACAGGGAACAGCCTCTGAAGGACACTTACAGTGTCCTATAAGACTTTAAAATATGCTTGTTATCTATAGGAGTAACACGGCATTACTAAAACTCAAATTGCATCTCCATATTCCTAATGCTCATAAAACTTCAAAATACAAGAAAAGTTCTAAGAAATTCTGCATCTTCAATTATTTCAAGACATACTCTTTCTTCTAATATACTTAAGATTGAACTAAACAGTATTCAAAGCCTTATCCTGAGGTGTTTTTAAAAAATTCAAGTTCTTTGAACATGAGACAAAAAGCACATGAGCCATTTTGGGAGAGTATAAACAACCACTTGCAAAATAAAAACAGCTATTTTTCCAAAAATTAAGCTTTTGACAATGTAGGAGTCAGCACAACGTGATTATTTTCTGAAACATAGCAAAAACTCAGAAGAACCAGCTGTCTGAACATATACTTAATTAAAAAAGGATAACTTCAGAATTGTCAAATATTTATGTAGTGAGACTCTGGAGTTCTGATTTTGACAGCTGCACAAAGGTCATCATCACACTATACAACATGCAATGCTTTTTCAAAGCAATCTCTTCTTCTGAATTTCATTTAGTGCAATTATTATTTTGGAAGCTTAGGGGGTTTTGTGGGGTGGGATTTTTCCTTCGTTTTCCAAGTGACATCTACAAAACAGTTTCAGATTACTGTGCTATGGGTAACTTACAGGCTAAAATCATTCAAAAATGTTCAAAGACTCTTTCTAAACAATGGCACAACAATCTGTTTCAACAATTTGAAGATGTTTCTGTACAATCACTATTACGTATTGGTATATTACTGTTCTTTTCTACTCTGAAAGACTGACATCAATGAAAAAAGTTACATTTTGTCATTTCAAAGCTCTGGATAAAAATATCAAAGAATCTCTTCACAAGAGGCACAGCCTTGCATGGGCTGCTCCCTGCATAATCAGTCTTGAGACTGTTTACATGATTCTTACCTGTTCATCAACATAATCATCTATTCTTTTCTGGCATTCAAGCCATGCTTCAGCAACTTGACCCATTTCCTGTTCCAGCTGATGATACCTTTGTAGCAAGGTACTATACATATCTTCACTACAGGAATCGTGTGTTGTTCCGAGCCTAGAAGTTCAAATAGCATTTGTTATAGAAGAGACATTTCACTTGAAAAAACACGCTCTTAAGTTCTGCCAGCCAAAAAAAATGTTGTTGAAGTGTAGTTATTGATACACCTAGGCCCATATAGCTGCTTGTATCCTAAAACTGAGTATTTTCAGTTTTTGGTGTTTTTTTGTTTTGTTTTTTTTTTTTTTTTTTAAATCCAACAACTGCTTGTTTCAATGTTCTGTAACCAACAATAGCAAGAACGTGGGAAGTGCAACATTTCTAGAGCCTCTTTCCTGCGAGCAACCAGATGTCAAACCTACTGAGCTGTATTTGTTCAAATTTTGTTGCTTGGTATATTTATCCTTCCAAATTCTATGGGCTAAATATACATGTTGACTACTTACTGTAGTGCTATATAGTAAAAATAAAGCCAGAAGCTTGTTAATCAGAACTCTCATGATCAATGTTAAAAAGATTACTAGACAAGCTGGGAGTTCCAGCTGGGAAAAGTGCTGTACAATGAGGCAAGTGAAATAATTTGGTTGCATACAGTTATCTACTATCACTTGAGCAGCATCAAGTTCAAAATGTGGTTATGCCATTCACTGATGACTGTGTCTGTAAGAGCCCTATAAACAGGGGACAGTTTTACCTTCCTTTCTACTATTACATTTTTGTACAGCAAATTCCTTTAAAATCAATTAGAGCGCATCACCACAATGATTCTTAAGTAAATAAGCAAACTCCCAAAATCTTGAACTTCAGAAATAAATAAAAAGACAAAATTCTATTTGATAATGTGTGTTTAAAGCACACAGAATTGTAATGACCTGTAAATTGACACAAATAAACTGAAGCTTTTCAACATTTCTCCTACTCAGTAATTAAGGGGAAACTGGTTGGTAGTTAGGCACAGAGATTGTGTATTGAGTCAAAGCTACTAAAAAAAACAACAAAACCGAAACCAAAATTCAAGCATCTCAAAACTTGACATTTAAGCCCAATTGCAACATTTCAGGGAGGCTTGTAATAGATTGCCATTGTAACAGGATGCTAACCCAACCAAAGAACTATACAGTCCTGCCTATTCTCTGGCAAAGAACTGAGTCCTTAATTTTAACGTGGCAATTAAGTATAATGAAGTGCTGAGCAAACAGATAACTCAGTAAGAATTAAGTTACAGCTGTTAGCGTTAATTTTGTCAATAAATTCAAGTTTGTTTTATTTTGTTGTTTTTGCCGAGAACCTGCAACACAACCACTTCAGAAGGGTGCATAAATAATTCTGCGCATGAAAAACTTGGAAAGTTCATGCTTGGTAGAGTACTAAAAGCAGTTAAAAGGATATAGTGACTTCAGGAAACACTTCCTCACTATCAGTGCAAACTCTGTCAACTCCTGTTACTAGGATCAGAGTTTACTACTATTCTTAAAGCCTGTGTTTCTGGTATTATGCAATTATGTGAAATTCTGATCCTTCTGTAAAGGAGTCAAGAATTTGTTCTTATAACTGCTGCTGAGTAGTACTATTCTTTCAAACATTAGTCGTGCACAAAATCTTTTTAAATACACTCTCACATTAGAAGCAAAAGAATCTAATTTCTTAATTTCTTTTCTAAATTTAGATTAGCAATGCAACAACATTTACACTTTCAATTTTTATTGTGTCTCTTGAGTAAAGATTAACATGCTACCAGTAAATCCACTTTAACTCCCCAAGGCAAGTATGAAGCAACAATCTAGGTAATATTTCAGTCCTGTAAACAGAGGTAGAATATATTCCTGGACTGCAGTAAAAAAAAGGTAATAAAAAGCATCACACATACGTAAAAATTAACAAGCATTGCTTACTTTACAGTAACTGAATCTTCCAAGGCATACCTGTTGACATAGATCCTACTGTACGCCTGCGTATCTTGATCAAGAACCCAGAATTTTTTGGCCAACAGCATTTAACTGAAGCTGTGCATAACCTGAACACAGTCTCATCCCATACAAGGAAAGCAAAGAGGACAGAAAAGCCCCAGGTATCAGTTAGTTACTTCCTTACCAAACCCCAGTAAAGCAGTCTGTTGAATGTAGGAGGCACGTCAGTGGTTGCATTTAATCAAAAGCATCTTAACCCAAGACAGATATTTAACCTCTAAGAAACTTTTCATATAGACACCTTCATCAGGAAGTACTAGTCACGAACCTATGAAAGGACTGGATTTCCTTAAATATTGATTATGAAAATACTGCCTTATGAAATGCTGTGTCTGACCTAGAAGCCCTGCAAATTAACTAACTCTTGATCAGCATATGGACAGCTCTAGCAGCTGGTCTGCAGATTGTACAACTGAGCGTGCCTCCTAAACAAACCAGAGGTGTTGACTAGGTAGCAGAATATGATACAACACATTAAGAACCTGATAGTTAACCCTGAGTAGATGACTAGTTCTCTGAAATACTGACACAGCTGATCTCATATCAGCTAGTAACCTCCATCCCCACAAGACTGCTATGTTTAAACCTCCCTAAGTGAACATCTTTTCTAGTCTGACATCTGACAAGCATCCTTGGAACTAATTACAGCACATCAACTATATATTTTTGAAAAAGCTAGAGATACACAAAAGCTTTAGTGATTTAAATAAGGGATGAGAGAAAGGGTGAACATCCAAAACCTAAGCGAAGCTGAGATGCCAAAATGCCATTTCACATTTCTTCTTCAAGAAGACAAAACGAGGCCAATGCTCTTTTGTAAAGAGACTCTGGCAACACCTTCTCTAATGCATGCAAATGATTCTTTAGTGACCAAATGATCAGGGGACCAGGCTGATTCCTGCTTCTCCGTGTGAGGCCTCTCTGTTGGAACATTTATCCACCAATTCCTAATGGAAGACAGATTATCCTCCAGAAAAATTTCTCAGGGAAGGCTACCTAATTCTCCTACTTCAGACCCAGAGAACTCAGCAGTAAAATCCTGGGAGCCCATGAAAACAGAAGTAATCTATCTTTACCAAAGAAAAATGAGACATACACTATATAAACTAGAAATCATGAAACAGGAAGCTTGTGCTGAACCCTCTCCTTTCAAAAAGGCTCGTGTGAATCAATCTAGGCAAAACCACAGTTTACGTGAAACACCCTTAAAGTTATCTAGTGAACACAGATGTACTGGAAAAGAAACTCCCACAGGAAGAGATTCTGACTTCATCATATTTAAGCCTTGAAGGTAGCTGTCACTACAGTGAAGCTCTGCAGAGAAACACCTTCTGCTGCTCAGACTTTAATTGCAGTAGCACTTGAGAACAACAGGTAAATGAAAACAATCCACTGCTTTTGTTAAAAAATTACAATAAGCTTCACTAAGACCATTCCAGTCTTTGCAGATGAAGGTGATATAAACAGTCTTGATTATAGCCAGGATTGCTGGAGTAAGAGACGCAGAGAAGCCTTGTCAGAAAGCATGGAGATGGCCAAATGATACAGTGTCAATGACAGTGGTACTGCGAAGTCAAACACAGATCACTGGGAAAATACGCAATTGAACAACACAGATCACTGGGAAAATACGCAATTGAACAACACAGATCACTGGGAAAATACGCAATTGAACAACACGCTACTGAACATAGCAACAGAATTACCTGCCTGGAGATAAAAAAAAAAAGATATAAAAAAAAAGGCTTTCAGTACCAACTCAGTTTCATGTAAACCAATCAGACAAGCTATTCTAAGGGACCTTAGACTTCTTGCTGAGCTCAGTGACAATTAAGCTTTCTTGCCTTTTCTTGCTTTCCTTTCTAGTATCTACTAGCAAAAGGAGAACTCACCAGAAATTTCTTTATTCACTGTGAGCAACATCTCTTGTGACAGACTTAATTAAACTGCTCTTGTAGCATGAAAAATACCTAAGAAAACACCTTTAATACACAGGTACACAGAGCATAAATGTCTCTTCATCAAAAAAAAAAATTGAGACCCCAACACAAACCATTCCTTAACTGTACTTTTAAAATGTTCAGATTTAGGATAAAGAATAAAATTTCTATGAATTAATACCTCCTCCTTAAAAACAAAAACAAAACCCAAACACTTTGCTGATACATAAATTACAAGCAGAGCAGCCTTGCTAACAAAATATACACTTTAAAGCCCCAGGAAACACAATATGCCATCAGACCTGCAAGCACATAGCAAGGGATTTTGTTTCTTTTGCTTTCTTCAATGAAAAGATTGCTTGAAACTCCAAAGTTTTGTGCACTATGGGATGCATGAAGGCATTGAGGCTTTAATTCACTTGTAGAGCTGTAAAGACAGTAACAATGCCTGATGACATGTCAAAACAATGTTACTCAGTCCTGCCATCAGCATTTTCATAGGATGCTGTCATTTTACTAGGTAACCTACGAGTAAGCAGATTAGGGTAGAAATTCTTCCTACAAGCAAGTTATGACAGAAGCCTGCTCAATTAACAATACTGTTTTCAAGACAGATCAACAAGGATTTTTACCTATTAAATTGCAGAAGCAGCAGAGAATTCTTTTTTTTTTTTTAAATTCTGTGGTTGCA